>BLSH010090345.1:265716-287533 GCA_018402905.1 Glandirana rugosa | reverse complement strand
TCTTTCTCTCCTCCACACCTGCCCCCCTTGCCCCTTTGCCCCTCGAATCCATTTCCACCCATCCCCACTAGTACAGGTCTCACCCCAACAACCTCGTCTTCATAGAACAGACTATACCCCTACTTTTATTACCACAGCCCCTCAGCTCCGGAGATTCAGAACAATTCCGCATAAGACTCTTCACCTGCCAGACCCCTCACCCTAATCTAGGGTGAAGCGAGGCTTCCCCCCTGTCTGGGCGCAGATTGTCCCCATTGGGGCGCCGAGATGGGCGGATTGTCCTCAGGCGGGTCTGTACACTGCTAGCACATTAGTAGTAGATTACCCACGGTTTGTTCCCACACCCCCGAACATTGAGTGGAAACTCTTCCTCAATATACCAGAAACTGTGTCTGTGACCACATTTTTGCTCCACTGTCAATGCCTTTTCTAAGTTGAGTCTGTTTTTGATACTTTTGTATTCCTGTACCACTGGTTATACTTGTGCTCTACAATAAAACTTATGAAAAGGGAAAAGAATAGAAGAATAGAACAGAAAAAAAAGAATATAATAGAATAGACTATAATAGAACAGAAAAGAATAGAATTAAAAAAACAATAGAATAGAATAGAACCATTTCCCAAAATTCAAATTGAATCAAATCAAATTTGAATAGAATAGAAAAGAATAGATTAGAATAGAAAATAACAGAATAGTATAGAAATACACAACAGAATAGAATAGAATAAAAAGAATATAACCATCTTCCCAAATTCGAATTTCAAATAGAATAAATTTGAATAGAAAAAATTGAATTGAAAAGAAAAGAATAGAATAGAAAAGAATATAATAGAATAAACAAATAAAAAAGAATATAATTAAAAATACAATAGAATATAAAAAACATAACCATTTCTCAAAATTCAAATTTGAATTTGAATAGAATAGAAAAGAATAGATTAGAATAGGAGGATTGTAATATTCATTCTATTCTTTTCTATTCTGTTGTTTTTTTCTATACTGTTGTGTTATTTTCTAATCTATTCTACTCTATTCTTTTCTATTCTATTCAAATTCAAATTGATTCTATTTTAATTTTGGAAACTGGTTATATTACTTCTATTCTATTCTATTGTTTTTTTTTTATTCTATTCTTTTCTATTCTATTTGAATTTCAGAAGATGGTTATAAGCTTTCTATTTTATTCTATTTTTTATTATATTCTATTCCTTTCTATTCTATTCAATTCCATTATATTCTTTTATTTTCTATCTATTATGTTCTGTTTTACGCTATTAAATTCTATTCTTTTATTTTCTGTTATATTCTTTTCTATTTTATTCTATTTTTTTTTCTATTCTATTTGTTTATTTTCTATTCTATTTTATTCTCTATTGAAAAAAATGATTTGTTTTCGAAAACTATTTGAATTTAAAAACAATTTGAATTCGAAAACGTTTCAAATTTGAAAATGATTTGAATTCGAAAACTATTTGAAAACTTTTCAAATCGATTCGAAGACGAATAAACGAAATGAATTCCAAAAACGAGTGAAACGAATGAAACAAATCTAACTAAACAAACTTATGTAAATAATGAATCAAAACTAAATGAAAATCATTTTTTGTGTTTATTAGATCTGACTGGGAGTGTCACCTGGATCACATCCCGATCGGCATGACAACAGAGAAGGCTATGCATCAGTACCGCTGCTTGGTGACCAGCGGGGGGCTCAGCTTTCTACAACCAATAGTGCCAGCCCTCCCTCACATGCACCCATCAGACCCATAATGTCACCATCACTGGGTCCTAATAGACTGCCACCGCTGCCATGGAGACAGAAATGCCAGGCCAGCGCTATCAAAAGCAGGGTCATGACATCAAGAAGAGGCTGGGGACTCCCACGGTAGCAGAACACCAGGGCCTGATCACAAGTGTGACCTTTGCAACCCTGGTAATTCTGCCACTGCGTTGGACCCTTATATGGAGTTCCCTGGTGTGCTGGGGAACATATCTATTGCTTTCTGCCACCACGTTGATGGGGACAAGGGCCTCTTCCCAACAACCCTGGGCTGTGGTTGTCGGGCTCTTATCGGAATCTGGAAGCCCCCTTTAACAAATGGGTATTGGGTCTTTGACAAGTCCTTTATTAGCCAATTCAGATCCGCACTATAGCTGAAAGACGGCTACAGCGCGGATCTGAATTGCCCGGCGGACGTCCATGGACATCCGCCCCTTTGCGCGCTCCCAGCCCGCAATAGTGGGCGTGCAGCCGGGAATATCTGTGATCGCTGTGTCCCTTGGACACAGCCAATCACATATCGTGGCAAATGGCCAGTCACAGCGGCTGTTTACCACGTGATCGGCGGGTCCAATGAGAGATGATCTCAAATGTAAACATATGAGGTCATCTCTTGTTGCCAGCTTTCTCTCCGCACACAGACACCACTGTGTGAGAAGAGATTGATCGATCCCTGCTGCATGTGCTTCTGTGATTTCCAAAACATCATGGTATTCATTACTGTGCCCAAAAACTGTGCCCATCATAGTGCCACCTGTCAGTGCCACATATCATCAGTGCCACCTGTCAGTGCCACATATCATCAGTACCACCTGTCAGTGCCACGTATCATCAGTGCCATCAAGTGTCATGTGCCATCAAAGTGTCATCAGTGCCACCTGACCACCTGACCTGTCATCAGTGCCACCTGACATCAGTCCCATCAGTGTCACGTGTCATCAGTGCCATAAGTGCCCATCACCTCATTAGTGCCATATGTGTCATCAGTGCCAATTAGTGCTGAAACAATGGCAAAAAGATCATTTTCTGTTGAGGAGGCCTACAATATTCTTGCGGCCGACGAGAGCAACGGGGAGCTCTCTCCTGTTCCTCTGAGTCTGAGCCTGAGTCTGATATGACCTGGGATCCGGTCTCAAGTAGCGAATCAGAGCTGGACTCAGATGAGGAATATTGTCCGCCCACCAGACAAAGGCGCATTGGTGAGGAGGCAATACCGTCCACCAGCACCGCTGTGCTATCCACCAGCACCCCAGTGCCATCCACCAGCACCGCTGTACCTCGGCCCCAAAGGGTTAGGTCCATGCCGGCCTCCCCTATTCACTCCAGCACCCCTTGTGGCTTCCTCCTAATTCAGGAGAAGCTAGGATTCCCCCTTTCACTGCCCAACCTGGAGTCCAGGTAGACACAGAAAATTTCTCTCCCATTAATTTTTTTGATTTGGTTTTTACGGAGGACATGCTACGATCCATAGTGGCCAAGTGCAACCTATATGCACAGCAATCCATCCAGGATAATCCAACCTCATATTATTCCCGTCCCTTTGAGTGGAGAGACATAATGGTGGAAGAGTTCAAAACTTTTTTGGGCCTCACGTTCTGCATGGGACTTAACAAAAAAAATGAACTCCGCTCCTACTGGTCCACCCACCCCATCTACCTCATGCCGATCTTCTCATAAATAATGCCCAGGAAAAGATTTCTTATGATCATGAGATTTCTCCATTTCCCTATATGTGGCCAGGCTGTGTAAAAGTCTCACACATATGGTATCGCCATACTCAGGAGGAGTAGCAGAATGTATTTTGGAGTGTCATTTTTCCTTTGTACGTGCTATGTGTTGGAAATATCTTATAAATGGACAACTTTGTGTAAAAAAAATGCGTTTTCATTTTTTTCCCACATTTTACAAAAACTTCTGGAAAAAAATGAACCGTTCAAAAAACTCATTATGCCTCATAGATTATACGTTGGGGTGTTAGCTTTCCAAAATGGGGTCATTTTGTGGGCGTTTCCATTTTCCTGGTGCTCTAGGGCCTTCAGAATTGTAATAGGTGGTCGAGAGATGAGATGTGCAATTTATGTTTCTAAAACGCCTGAAGGTGCTAGTTCAATGTTGGGCCTCTGTATGTGGCCAGGCTGTGTAAAAGTCTCACACATGTGGTATCACCATACTCAGGAGGAGTAGCAGAATGTATTTTGGGGTATAATTTTTCCTTTCTACATGCTATGTGTTGGAAATATCTTATAAATGGACAACTTTGTGTAAAAAAAATGCGTTTTCATTTTTTTCTCACATTTTCCAAAAACTTCTGGAAAAAAATGAACAGTTCAAAAGACTCATTATGCCTCATAGATTATACGTTGGGGTGTTATCCTTCCAAAATGGGGCAATTTTGTGGGCGTTTCCATTGTCCTGGTGATCCAAGGCTTTCAGAATTGTAATAGGTGATTGAGAAATGATATGTGTAATTTATGCTTCTAAAACGCCTGAAGGTGCTAGTTCAATGTTGGGCCTCTCTATGTGGCCAGGCTGTAAAAATGTTCCACACATGTGGTATCACCATACCCAGGAGTAGTAGAATGTGTTTTGGGGTGTCATTTGAGGTATGCATATGCCATGTGAGAGAAATAACCTATTACAATGTAAATTTTGTTGAAAAAAAAAAAATCTTAATTTTGCAAAGAATTGTGGGAAAAAATGACAACTTCATAAAACTCACCATGCCACTTACTAGATACCTTGGAATGTCTACTTTCCAAAAATGGGTCATTTGTGGGGTATTTGTACTTTGCTGGCTTGGTAGGGTCTCAAGAAATGAGATAGGCCGTTAGTACATCAGGTGTGATCAATTTTCAGTGATACGCACTATAGGTTGTAGACTCTCTAACTTCCACAAAGACCAAATAATATATATTAATTTGAGTTCTTTTTACCAAAGATATGTAACATTATAAATTGTGGCCAAAATTTATGAAGATAAATTACTATTTTGCAAATTTTATAACAAAAACGAAGAAAAATGCATTTTTTAAAAACATTTTCGGGTTTTTTTTGATTATAGCGCAAAAAATAAAAAACCCAGCAGTGATTAAATACCACCAAAAGAAAGCTCTATTTGTGTGAAAAAAAGGATGGAAATTTCATATGGGAACATTGTTGCATGACTGAGTAATTGTTATTCAAATTGTGAGCGCACTGAAAGCTGAAAATTGGTCTGGGCAGGAGGGGGGTTTAACCTCCCTGGCGGTAATCCCGAGTGTGGCTCGGGGTGGAATTTCAGTACCATTAGCGGTAACCCCGAGCCACACTCGGGATTGCATTGTTGGATCCAGGCAGCGCTACTGACCTTGTCCCCTGGATCCAGCGATGTCCCCCCGCCGTGTCTGCGGGCTCTGTCCGCCGCCCGATGACTCTGTGATGCCGGGCTCTGTTCCCTGCGAGCGTCGCATCGCACGGGACGGAGACCGGCGGGAAATTCAAAAAGTGAAACACACAGCACATACAGCACACTGTAATCTTATAGATTACATTACTGTATGAAATCATTTCACGTCCCTTTTGTCCCTAGTGGTTTGCCCAGTGACCTACATGCACTTTTATATTATTTATGTCATTCTTTCTGCCTGGAAACTTGAGAATGTCCATGGCAACCAAAAAGTGTCTCTTTACGTCAAAAGCGGTTTTTGATCAGCTAGAAAACAGCGATAGTAAATAAGAATCATTTGCAGAATTGAGTGATACTGATTTTCGGGGAAATTTATCATCAGATACGGAAAGTGACGACAGCGACAATTCTGCAACTGAGCAAATTTCAGTGTTTTTGATTTGGTTACATTATTGAATACATTTTATTACTATTACGTTATTATTTTTGATCATTATTTTTAGTTATTTATTATATTATAATTCATGATTTCATGTTTCAAACTTTATCCAGGGATGTTTACTAGACTCTTGTTTGGACAGATTTAAGTGAGTCATTCCTAAGGATTACAGGCCTACAATATAAAACGCCAAATTTCCATGCAAAATCATCGTACCGCTTTCAGCACCATAAATCTGACATAATCATACCGCCAGGGAGGTTAAGTGCCCAGTAAGCAAATGGTTAAAAAGCTTCTCCCCGGGCTGTCTTCTCCCGCCCCCATCTCTCCAGGAGCTGTCTTCTCCTGCACTGCTTATTCCTCGCTGCCGATGTCTTCTTCCTGGCCACCGGTTACCCACTGAAAAAAAAAATATGCTCTGCTCCTGATGCTGTCTTCCTACGTTGTGATGTCCCCCGCTGTCTGACATCTCTTATGTAACCATGGGGCCTGGCCATCTGATGACATCACCCAGAGAACCCACCCCTGTAAACAATTATTTTAAAAATTGTAATGACATGCCCCAGTCAAACAGGTGCAGAAAAAATTGGGCCTTGGGTGTTGATGGTGCCTGAACACTGTAACCCCTCACAGTTACTCTTGTTGGGTGAAGGAATGGGCCCTGCTCTTGAAAAATATTTTAAAAATTGTAATTACATGCCCCTGTTAAACAGGTGCAGAAAAATTGGGCCTTGGGTGTTGGTGGTGTCTGAACACTGTAACCCCTCACAGCTACTCTTGTTGGATCATACAGCTGTACCGCTAGTAATGTTGTATACCTCATTCAATGCAAAAGGTGCAGCAAAGGATCTTTTGTTGGGAAAACAGGACGGAAATTGCAAACAAGGATGAATTTACACAGACATTCCATCACAGGAACATAAAGAAGACAGTTTCTGCACACCTGTGGGACATCACTTCTCACAACCGGACCACTCTATTGAAGACCTCAATGTCTTAGTTCTTAAAGGGAATTTCAGAACTCTCCGGTAAAGGAAACCATTTGAACTAAGAATGATACTTTTTTTTCGCACAAAAAATAACGGCCTAAATTTAGATATAGGTTACCTTACCCATTACACTACAATTTTACATCCCCCTCTGTGACTGTCATCCCCCCCCCCAGTCTATAGCTCTCCCTCTGTCTTATCTCAGTGACTCTGCTGACTAACTTTATTACCATCACCATATACATTTAAACATTGGTTTGTGTGTGCTTGTTTGTTTTTCCTTTTTTTTTCCTTTACCTCGGAGATTTATTTATTTTTTTAACATTTTGCTAAAATTTTCGTGAATCAGTACTGCTTGGACCTTGAAGAAGGGGAGCACACCCCTAAAGCTTTTCCTGAAAAATTGCATGTTAGTGCAAATAAAAAAAGTATCACGGACAGTACTCAATTTTCTCTTAAATCGTTACAGAACCTGATAGTGCCATCAGGCTTTGGGACCAGCACTATGGGGCTCGACCAGGCGCTGTGGGACACCTCTATCATGTCCAACGCCAACATGGTTTTTATTTCCTTCGCCACCAACTCCCATCTAGCCTCAGGTATTTGGTAAGGTTTTACATTTACACGGACCCCTGGTTCCGTAATTATGTCATGTTGTAGTGTGGTGGTCAGTCTGGGTAGGGAAGAGAAAAAGCCTATATTTTTACATATAAATTCCTTAACGTTGTTTTGTTGCATCAGTGACAAGGACTCAGTTATGGGGACGTCCGGGGTCATGGATAGCCTGTCCTTTTGAGGAGTTGGCACTGCCAATAAACTTTGTCTGTCCTTCCACGGTTTTAAGAGATTAACATGGTAAATTTGCTCGGGTTTCCTTTTCCCTGGCTGGTAAGCGTTGTAGTTCACTTTTCCTACTCTTTCCCTAATCTCAAAGGGTCCCTGCCACTTTGCTAGTAATTTATTTTCAACCATGGGGACTAGCACCAGCACTCTGTCTCCGGGGTTGAAAGTCCAGGTTTTGGCACCCCGATTATAAACCCTTCTCTGGGCTTTCTGGGCTTGCTCCATATGCTATCGCACAAGGGGCAGGACAGCTGCAATTCGATCTTGCATCAGGGAGACATGCTCTATGATGCTTCTATATGGGTGGCCTCTCCTTCCCACATCTCTTTTTCGACATCTAGCAGCCCCCCTGGGATGTCTACCATACACGAGTTCAAAGGGGGAATACCCTGTAGATGCCTGGGGAACCTCTCATATGGCAAACATGAGTTACGGCAACAAAAAATCCCAATTTCTCCCATCTTTATCCATCACCTTTTTTAACATACTCTTGAGGGTCTTGTTAAATCTTTCCACCAGACTGTCAGTTTGGGGGTGGTAAACAGAGGTACGGAGATGGGAGATTTTGTACAACTTGCACATTTCTTTGGTCACTCTGGACATGAATGGGGTGCCCTGATCCGTCAAGATCTCCTTAGGGATCCCCACCCAACTAAACAGCTGGACCAACTCCTTGGCGATAGTCTTAGTGGTGTTCCACAAGGGTATGTCTTCAGGATTTTTTTTTTTTTTTTCTGGCCGATTATACTTTTGAATGGGCCTGCTTTAAAGTGTGGCTCCTCCCATGACCCTCGCCCTTGGCGCTTCGCTTTTGTCTCCCCCCGGCGCGCCCAGCCCCCTGGGCGGCGTTCACGGTCCGGGGGGTTGTTGGATCGGTCGTGGCTCCGGACCCGCCCTCCCCTTGGTGGTTGGTCGGTTGCCGGACCGCGGTGGATCACGTAGGCGCGTCGGCGCCGTGGCGACGTCGGACGGGGCTGCACCTGGGGCTTCATTCCCTGGGCGTGCGACCGCGTGGGACGCCGCCATGGCGGGGAATCGGCGGGAGTTTTTGCGGACCCGGAAGTATTTTGACACCATACCCACTGCACAATCTGTGCAGTGTCATAACACGCCGACCAATTACCTCCCTAATTATAGGCAACGCCTACAATAGGGGAGGGCTCTGCTGCTGAACTTCCTTATTTAAACTGTGGTCATTATACACCACCACAAACACGGTTACCACATCTGTACTTTTGGCTGCTGAGGTGTTGTACATCTCTCAACGCTGAGGTAAGAGACGGTCATTCCACCACACACTTCTTTAAAACCTTTAAACTTGTACAAACTTGAACTAGCGACACTATATCAGCTTATTCTGTTCAAGTATATTTACCAGAGTACACACTTAAATCCACAGATCTCTCCAGCTATATCCATCTTAAACTACTTGGTATTAGCACACTATCCCACTACACAGTAAGTAGATCCAGAGTGGAATGTTATACCAGCTGCCTTTTATTTTCATTATCTCATACTTAAACTTTCCTCTTATAGGTGGTGCGTCTATCTTCCCATTTGGGATCGGATTTGCTCCCCACATTGATTCTTGTGGGGGACATTTGTGGAAGCGCTGGAGGGATACGACAGGGTTGGCCATTTTTTGCTTTTGTTTTTATATTCCCCTCCCCCATCACTCATTGGGGGTTGTTAGTTATACATGACATTGATATTTTTCTAGCCAAAAATTTGGGGACACCCTTGGCTCCCAGCTCAACTTTTGCTGATGTATGCTCTCTTGAAATCCAAGAGGTAAGTAGTAACCGGTGATTTCAGCCGATCGCATTAATTATGGTCATTGGTGTATATGTTTGTCTGTGCCGAATAGCCACTATGTGTTATAGCAAATGAAATTCTTGTATTATACTGTGGTCTATTTATAGTTTTTCTTATTATGTTTTTAGAACCAAGGCTATACAGTGACCTTTCTCCCTGAGGCAGAAGTTTGTTACATAACTCAAAATAACTTCGAAACATGTAGGAGAGGAAGCTGCACCTTCCCCACCAGGACTACTGTTCCAATTGAGGGTTTGCTTGCTTCCACACTGTTACCTTTGTATTCACTTGGGCTAATTTCTATGTGTATACCTATGTTTGTATATGGCAACCACATTACCCGTCATGTGACGGTTTTAACTTTGAACTAATAAATTACAAATCTTTTTTGATACTTTTTTGTATACATTGTGTATTTTTGGGGAATCCTGTGTTGCGGCAAATCCCTATGGGCCCTCCTTCTTGCAAATTTTGTACAATTGGGGAGGCAACACAGCATTCCCGACTAATATAGTCTCAAGAGAACTTTAGGACCCCATCTTTTCCAATTGTCTTCAGGATAGCGGGTTACATAGCCCAGGATCACCAGGATGTGCTGCTTTCCCCAGGCAGATTTTATTACTGGACCCATGAGATCCATGCCAATTTGCTCAAACGGTACTTCAATGATGGGAAGTGGGACAAAAAGGCTACGAAAATGGAGTGACAGGGCCGCCGTTTGACACTCAGGGTATGATTCACAGTATCCCCTGACATCTGCATACAACCTAGGCCAGAAGAATTTCTGGGTTATGTAGCCATGTATGTAGTGGTTCACTTTCATACATCCGTAGACACTGACCAGGTCGGCTCTTGTTTTTGTTGTTTTATTTAGGGGAAATAACTTGAATGGGGATAAAGGATGACTGTGGGATGCCCAAATTAATTATAATACACAAACTCCATATACACTCCTGTATATACACATTTTCACTGCAGAATATCCCTCTGCAGACTGTTACTCCTCACAACTCCCCAGCACTTGACTTGCTGACCGTTTCTCCTACCTTTCTCTCTCCAGCACCGAACTTAGTAAATCATCACTCCATTACTTCTCTCCAGCATGGAACTTAGTTTCCAACTTGAAAGGAAATTTATCAAGCTTCTTTGTTCCTTTCTCTTCACCGCGGCTAGCACATGGTGAGGCCTACTCTCAGCAGAACCTCCGGAACACCCATTACAGGCCAGGGATCACAAGCCCCTGAATATGTAGCAAAAGCACTTGAGTGATAGGTGGGCCTTTGATGGACTACAACTCCCAGCCCATCCCTCTTCCAGGTCCCACCAACCTGCTTTTCCTCAGTTACTCTCCTTTCCCTTAACTGGTTCCCAAGGCTTCCACAAACTGTCCATTTTTTTTCTCCCAGCCTGCTCCAGGCATTTTCTCTTGCAGTTCCCAGGGAACGACACTCACCAAATCGGTAGATCACTTTAAAGCCTCTCACTGTATAGCACCTTTGCTGTTCTCCTGTTCCCCGTGTGACTCCAGGAATCACCACCACTCCTGGCTGCACCTGAACCTCCAGGCCTCAAGGTCACCCCCCAGATGTGGACGACCTCCCAAGTAGAGGCCTATACAGCACCATCCGACACTTCTCCTCCCAGATTGGGCTGACTCAGAGTAATTAAGGAGGCCTGCCCCCTGTCAATCCTGCTTGAGGATTGGTCAGGGCTCCTTAGAACACTCCAGATGGCTCCACTACCTATCTCCCAGCTCTCTGACCAGAAACCTTCCCCAGGTTTCTAGAAAGAAGTGGGAGGTTCTGGTGATCTCATCTGTCAAGTCCACTCAATCCTCCTTAAGCCACTCCTCCCAGCCCAGATTCAAACATTCAGGCCTGCTCTTACACTCAGGCCTGAGTAAATTTTACCTCACCTAGCAAACCCTGCTAGAAAAACATACCTATACTAGGGGGGCACTACAGTTATTCTCTCTCTGGTCTTCTCCATACCCAGATGTCCCCCCATTACATGACCATGGGCCAGATCTAGCAAAAAGAAAAGACACACCCCAATTAAGGTCTACAGGTTCCCCATCCATCACCTTCACCTTTTCTCTGGAAAAATCCTCTTTCCTGACCTGAACCACGTGAGAGTTCCTGTGGTTCCCCAGCAGAGGAAGCTCTATCTATCAGACGTCCCCGCTTTCCCATAGCTGCCAGAAATGGGGAAAGTCTCTCCCTACTAGTGCTTCATGAAGAAGCGAGGGAACCACCCCCACTGAATGTGTTACCCTGCCCCAGGGGGTGTCAATCTCAACCATTGCTGTCTGGTAGTCCCGGGTGTCACCATGAATGCAAGCAACCCCGATAGTGCTGGGGTGCAGTTTTGCAGGATTTATACGACAACTTTTGACTAGTGACACCACACTACCAGAATCAAGCAGGGCAATGACTGGTTTCCCATCCACAGAAATCACACATATTTGTCTTTCCATGTGACCTGCAGATAATGCTGTACATGTGTCCTGTGCAAAAAGAGAAAGGCGTCTATTCACATTAGTATAATTGCATTGCATGGGTTCATCATTCAGGGGACAATTGGCAGCAATATGGCCCAAAGCATGGCATCAGTAGCACTGTATGTGGTCTATAACCAGTCCTCTTATGGGCCGCAAAGACCTTCCAGTCTTCTTTAGACAGTCTCCAGGTCTAGGGTCCATAGTCTCGTTAGTAATACTGCAGTCTTATTGGTTTTCCCCACACCCTCGAGCGCCGAGACAGTGTTATCGGATCCGCTGGAGAGTCTTTCACCCCTGGACACACTGAAGCAGGGCACAGACGGGTTCAGCAAGTCCTCAGCAGCCGAGTATCTTTCCACAAGATTCCCCAGTTGGCTTGCAATTTTGGGGCCACCATGGCTGACCCATTTCCTCAAAGCAGCAGGGAGCGCAAGGAGATACCGGTCCATGACTACACACTCCACGATGTGGGGGCCTGGCAGGGTTTCCGGCTGAAACCACTTCCTCATAAGATGGACCAGGTCAAACATTTAGGAGTGGGGTGGCTTGTCTGTGCGGTAGGTCCACTGATGCACCGGTTGGGCCCGGGCGGCCATGGTGACACCCAGGGGTGTGAGTACTTCCGCTTTTAAAGTCTCATAATCCTGGGCCTTGTCTGGTTCCAGATCAAAATAGGCCTTTTGGGGCTCACCTGTCAAAAACTGGGCCAGCAGGCATGCCCGCTGCTCCTTTGGCCACCCTTTGCGGTCAGCGACTCTCTCGAAAGTTGTGAGGTACGCCTCTACATTATCTGCCGGTGTCATCTCCTGTAGATGGTAACTGGTGCACACCAGCTTCTCTTCTGCAGGAGTAGGAAGTGCAGACCCCTTTTTTAACTCGACCAGTGCCTCCACCAGCTGGTGGTTGATCTCCTGCTGGGCTTCATACTGTTGGCGACTTTCCTCTCGTTGTGCTAAAGCGACTTGATGACTTTCCTCCCGCTGTGCTGCAGCGGCTTGTGCGACTTGGAGGTTGGTTTCCCACTGGGCCGCAGTCACCTGTAGCAAAGCCTTCAAGATCTCTTCCATGCTGGAAAGATGCCCGCATGCTCCACCACGTATGGGAGAATAACTTGTGGGATCCCCTTTCCGGAGGAAAAGATTCAGCATGCAGCCAACTTTCTTTAAAATCTGGCGACTTGCCAGGTTTATTATAAAAGGTTTGCAGGTTATCAAACAAACAAAAACAGAAAAAAAAAACCTTGCCATCCGGCGCTAAACTAAACAATGGTGTTTCCTCACTATGCGGTGTGGGGCTGGCCCCCGATACCCCCAAAACCTAAGCCAAATGCAAACCTTGTCTTACAGTCCAAATATCCCACAGAGCTCACTCAGATTCCCCTCTGAGTTC
This sequence comes from Glandirana rugosa, assembly GCA_018402905.1. Taxonomy (NCBI): domain Eukaryota; kingdom Metazoa; phylum Chordata; class Amphibia; order Anura; family Ranidae; genus Glandirana; species Glandirana rugosa. The sequence goes on along the minus strand of BLSH010090345.1, from coordinate 274,392 downwards.
CAGGTCAGAGCCAAAGTGAGATATCTTCCCGATTATTTAAGCCACCTGCTGGTGGACTCCAGTGGACCACAAACTCCACACCGGAACCAGCCCTGCAATGGTGGCTGGTAAAATCCGGACCGAACTCTGTTTATCCAGTCCAAATGAATGCATAAGAGGTGACAGGTAGCGTCCGTCTACCACTTCGCCTCGCATACCGTCACATAATATATATATACTAGGCTGTATATATATATATATATATATATATATATATATATATATATATATATATATTAATACACTGCCTGCACTGACTGTATATATATTCCACACTGCCTGCACTGTAATATATACTACACTGTAATATATATTCTACACTGCCTGCACTCTGTATATATACTACACTGATTACATGCTCTATCCACTAACTAAACTGCCTATTCTCTATCCAGTTCTCCGCGTTATCACACTACATACAGCCGCCGTGTAAGCAGCCTTATATAGTGTGGTGCATGGACTTAGCCCCCTGAGCTGCCTTTGGACAATCATGGCTCTTGCAGCAGAGCGCTCAGTGCATTATGGGACGTTCCGCAATGCTCAAATTTGCCGTGAACGCCCCATAATGTTCGGTATTTGGCGAACGGGCAAACGCCCGATGTTCGAGTCAAACTTACATTTGAATCGAACATTGGGCCCATCCCTAATACTCACACATTTGATGGGTATATACTGTACCTATCTTGCTAATAGCAGTGAACATATGTAGGTTTAGAACATTCTAAGCAATGAGTAAAACAAATAAAGTAGTTTGCCCGGTTCACTTATTTTTGCTGGAGTTAGAATCAAACAATACTGTCTTGTTAATCCACTACCTTTTATACCATGCATGTTGTAAATCAGTTTCGTTTATGCCAAGTCAGACTATGCAAAGATTGTAAAAATGAAAGAAGTGACAGACACCAGCAGAATTCAATGTATATCATTTTTATACTTTCTAGTTTAAGGCAGTCCAGCTGGGCTGTTCCATTCACATTGCCTGTTTCTAAAGTATTACGGATCAGAGGGTTAGTGAAAAAAGTTCATACTTATCTGCTTGCTAACTGTTCTGCAGATCTTAGGAGTGCTGGCAAGGATGTAGCTAGAAATCATGGGACCCCATAGCAAACATTTTCAAGAGCCCCCAACAGAAAAAAAAACATTATTAAAGTGCCTAACTACCAAGGCAGGTGATTAAGGACTGAAGAGGATGTTGGTGATATTGAGTTAAATACAGATCTGTGAAAAATGAGGGTGGGTTTTATTCAGCCAGACTACCGAAAAAGGATAAGTATACATTGTTTAAAAGTATGCTAAATGAGGCAGTGTGGAGTAGGGAATGTACAGCATGGTATATGGAATGAAGTATTGCACAACAGGGAGTGTACAGCGTTAACTGTAGACTGAGGCAATGTAGAATAGCAAATGTACAGCATGGCATATGGAATGAGGCACTGTAGAGTAGAGAATGTACAACATGATATATGGGATTAGGCTGTGTGGAATCGAGAATGCACAACATGGTATATGGAATAAGGCTTTATAGAGTAGGGAATTTACATCATGGCATACATACTTGCCAACACTCCCGCATTTTCGGGGACATTCCCAGGATTTAGACCTTTATCCCGGTCTTACCAATTGCCGGGAAATGTCCAGAGAAACCCCTGTTTTCACGATTCCCTGTCACCGCTAGAGGTCTGCGGCCGGTGCTGGTTCTGTCTTCGTCGCTATTTTACTGAAGACCAGCGTGTGAGGAAGAACCAAGAGGCGGAGCTTGGGTGGCAATGCAAGTGGGCTCCGCCTCTTGGTTCTTCTCTTCTGCCTCTAGTGCTGGTAAATGGCGCGGAGGCCAAATAGATCAGGCAATCAGTGGTGCCACTACCCGGGGGGGGGGGGGGGTGGCCGGCACCAGGGCAAAGAAGGGTAACTGGGGGCACCTAATGTAAAGGGGCAGTCCACTGGGGACACCTAATGTAAGGAGGCACTCTGTTGGGAGCACCTAATGTAAGTATGCACACCACTGGGGACACCTAATGTAAGGAGAAACCCCGCTGGGGGCACCCGATGTAAAGAGGGACTCCGCTGGGGACACCTAATGTAAGAAGGGACTCCACTGGGGGCACCTGTTGTAAGGAGGGAATCCACTGGGGACACCTGATGTAAGGCAGGACTCCGCTGGGAGCACCAGATGTAAGGAGGGCCCCTGCTGGGGGCACCTGATGTAAGGAGGGACTCTGCTGGGAACACCTGATGTAAGGAGACACTTTACTGGGGACACCTGATGTAAGGAGACACTCCGCTGGGGACATCTGATGTAAGGACACACTCCAATGGGGGCACCTGATGTAAGGAGGGACTCCGATGGGGACACCTGATGTAAGGAGGGACTCTGCTGGGGACACCCGATGTAAGGAGGTACTCCGCTGGGGACACCTCATGTAAGGAGGGACTCTGCTGAGGACACCTGATGTAAGGAGGGACTCCGCTGAGGACACCTGATGTAAGGAGGGACTCCACTGAGGACACCTGATATAAGGAGGGACTCCACTGGAGACACATGATGGCATCTGGTGACAGGCGACGGTGGCAAGTGACACGCTCAGGGCTCCCACTGATTCTGCTTTATGGTGAGTCTAACTATTTCATTTTATATTACAATGTAATAATATAAATAATGCGCTTCAATCATCCTGACACCATACCAACCACGGTGTCGGGATGACTTGAAATCTAACACCAGGTTTTTGGAGTATGTTTATCTGCTGATTGTTAAACTTTCTGGAATACACATATTGCTATTGTGGTATAGGATCTGGGCCTGCTGTCCCTCCCTCCCTATTTCTTTCTTTCTTTCTCCCTCCATCCCTCATTAATCTCAGACTAGAACCACACCCCCTTTGAGCAACACTCCCCTTAAAGCCACATCCACTATCTAGTTTAGGCCACGCTCACTTTTTCAATGCGGTGCACCACATTTTTCTCCTCCACCTATGACACACCTACAAACAAATGCCCCGGCCCTTAGTTATAATAGGACCTCACCTACAGACAAAAAAGTGTCCCTATAAATTTTTTGACAATGTTGGCAACTATGGGCATATGGAATGAGGTGTTGTGGAATAGGGAATATACAGCATTATATTTGGGATGAGGTGATCCAGAATAGTGATTGTACAGTATGGCATATTGAATGAGGCACTGCAGAATAGAGTAGGTACAGGATGATATACAGGAGCAGGTGGTGCAGAATAGAAAAGGTACAGCATGACTTACGGAATGAGATGATGCAGCATAGTTAAAAACTAAGGAAACCCTGATGGGGTTTACTTCCTCTATGTTATCCTGCAATGTAAAAGCATAATGGGCTAGTATGCATCGCATATTAGCCCATTATGTGCCACTTACCTGCATTGGAAGCCTGCGATGTCCCCACTCCAGGCCATGTCCATCTTCTGCCCCTCTTCCTTCCGGGGATGCAATCTCCGGCTCTGTGATTGGCCGAAGTCACGTGACGTCACTCCCATGGCACAATCTCAGTGAAGGAAAGGCACGGAGGCCGTTTCTTCACTGCGCATGTGCCCAATGACGTGGGCACATGCGCAGTACACTGCATATCTCCTAAACTGTGCAGGTTTGGGAAATATGCAGGAAACCTACAGGTAAGCCTATAATAAGGCTTACCTGTAGGTAAAAGTGGTTGTCAGCATGGCATATGGAATGAGACAGTCAGAAGAAGGAATATACTGTATTGTACTGGTTGTTAACTGGTTAAGGGACCGATTACACCATTTTGCTTTGGAAAAGTATTACCGCATGCGTTGGTGTGATGAGGTACAATTTAATCTGAATGACACACTAATGCACCTTGCCAATGTACATGTGTTATAGCACAACACAATGCATCATAACACACTACTGTAAGTAGTAGTGTCCTGCATTACAAAAGAGAATACATTCACCTTTTTAATGCTTTTTGGTGTGTTAGGCAGCTTATTCAAATATATGAACTACCTTAACGCAAAGCACATTTATGGCCAGCATAAAACACATACATGCTTGTGTGCTAATGCAGAGCAGCAGTATACATGGGCCAAAATAGAAAGAACTTGCAGATGCTGCTCAGGCTGAGACTTACTGTGCTCTGTCCCCCCCTTCCAAAAGATGAGGGAGATGAAGATTCGGCCCCATGCATAAGGATTGGTGGGTGCTTGTGTATTTAAATTGTGTCTCATTCAGCACTTGTGAACATAGAGCTGGCAGAGGAAGGCTTCCACTACTTGATGCCTCATCCAGGCTCTGCATTAGATGATATCATCAGCAAGAGCCTGGCAGAGAAGGTAAGTAGTGGAAACCTTCCTTTGCCAGTTCTTTGTTTTAGCTGTCTGTGCTGACTGAGGTCTGAATGGGACAAGATTTACATATAGAGGGGATGGCTGATCCATATGGGTTTTATTGTGGTAGCTCTGCCTGTTAGTGCTGGAGAATGTGGCTGGTGACTCCAGGGATAAGATCCTTGTGCTGAACATCTAAAGTCTGCACACCAGCAGTATTGCTTAGTTAATATTGTGGTATTCTCTGAGCTTATTCAATTTTTATGATGTATTTATTTATGTTGTTACTTATTTGTTTATTTGCTGTGGCTCTTGTGGCTCTTAAGCGTTCTACATTTTTGAAACCCTGGAAGGAACTGGAGAAGATTCAGATTTTGAAGTAGTTATAAACATACTAAATACTTGGAGACAAATGAAAATATATTTTTGAAAGGCTACATTTATACCAGCTTATACCCTGAAGAATAATCTGCTGTGGATCACTTTTCAGAATAAGGCTAAGCAGCCTCTGTCAGACAATCCTACCACCTCTTAAATGACATTTTTTTTGCTGAATGGCAATTTACAAAGGGGCCAATGTGCCCAGAGTCGCTGTTAGGGCACTACAACCGGCCCTATTTACTGGGCCCAGGCCCCATCAGCTTAACAGTGGGTATTCTGACTCCAACTGTTGTAATAGTGACTTATCCCTTGCTGAGACCTCTATGCCTGGCCTGTATAAGCAGATATAATCACCGCAGACAGTCTTTATCATATAGCTTGAACTCACTAGACACCGATTCTTTCATAAGCGTAGAGTTATTGCAAAAAGCAGGTACAGCAGACAACAAATAAGGCAGATGGTTGAAAGATGGTATCTGCAGGTGAAAACATGGTAATGTGTTCCCGGATTCTAGCAGATTGTGTACGGCCTACAAATGTGTGGCCATCTTCTTCCTCATCAGGCAAAGAGAGGATAACCAGAAAGAGGAAGTTACATCACAAAGTGAACCAGGAAGAAGAAATTACCTCAGAAGATGGGAGGGAACACACTTAGAAAACAGAATAGGATAGTGAAATATCCAAAACAACCACAAGATGGCAGTGTAATAACCAACTATATAAACATTACTATAACTATCCATAAAATAGTTTGTAAGTAGAGGGTGGACACAGTTCCAGACAAGCATAGATCTTGGAGATGAGGTGGTGTATAGGGAAGCAGGATCTGATCACCCAATGAAGGTAGTATAACACCACATGCAGCACACAAATCCACAATCTGCTTACCAGAAGTGAGAATCACAGAGACCTGTAATTAATCATCTGCTGTGCTGCCCTTTGATCCAGCCTCCAACTCTCCACCTACTTCTGTGCCTTGTCAACACTCCCAGACCACATCACACGATCATAAGAGAGAGAACACATACCATAGTGTAATCCTGTATACGCTTTATTGCCAACCCTCTTATAAAATCCACTTACAAAACATGCAGTTAAAATCGCGCATCCATCAAACAATATCAGCAGTCTGTACTGACATCTCAAAGCTCCAGGCAAAGCTTCGGCGTGTGGGTACACCGCTATCACCTCACGTCCTGGAACTCAGACGTCACTTCCTGTCGTGGGGTCACGCCCTGACGCGTTTCGTCATCACGACTTCTACGGAGGGCGTGACCCCACGATCAACACCTCTCAATATAAACACTTGAGGACCAGGGGAGGTGACGCTGACTCTGCCTATCGTGACGTAACTGAACTTCTCGTCTCGTCCTATAACAGCGATATACGATGTAACTTGGTCTATGACTTAACCCCGTATTTGGTGAATGAGTATCTCTTAATATAAATTATTCATACTCAATTATAATGAACCTAATTATGGCGGTCAGCTGGTCCTCTCCTAGTGCTCAAAGAATCGCATTTTAAAATGGCAAATCATTTACATCAGTATATTTATAGCCTACCTATCGGCTGTTTTTAAAAATCTGTGGTTCTAACATCATTTTGCTATAAACCAATATTTATAAAAATATACGTATAAACTCATATTCCTGAGAAATGTGCTAGACTTTTGTCTAGCTCATAACTATTTTTGGTTTCAAAACCAATTTTTCTCCCAAAAGACTGGCGTGGCTATGGGCGCGAAATTTGCGCCCAGCCTCGCCAATCTTTTCATGGTAGAATGGGAGGATAAAGAAATCTTTGGAAAACCGAGAAAGGAGCTCCGCCTATACAAGAGGTATATTGACGACCTCCTGTTTGTGTGGGAAGGCACCGAAGAATCGTTACTGTTGTTCCTAAAGGAACTAAACAACAACACTAAAAACATTGTACTAACATCCAATTATAGTCGGGATACAGTAAACTTCCTAGATCTGAATATCTGTAGAAGAGGTATTAAATTCGAGACATCCGTTTTTTTCAAGGCCACTGACAGGAACAGTTACCTCCCACTGACAAGTGGCAATCCCCCCACATGGCTACGTAATATCCCTAAAGGCCAATTTATGAGGATAAAAAGAAATTGCACCAATGATGTTGAGTATGTACAGCAAGCCCAAATAATTAAACAGAGATTTATGGAAAAGGGATATAAATCAGAGCACTTGGATTCCACTATAGATGAGATACGAGAGATACCAAGGGAGGACCTTTTACAAAATAAAGAAATTATACTTAATGACCAAGATAATCACTAGCTAAGTTTTACCACCAACTTCCATTCGCAATATAAGGAAGTTGAGAAGATTTTTCAAACCCATTGGCACATTTTGGGCATGGATAAAACCCTAAGTAAAATATTACCATCGGAACCTAAGTTTATTTACAGGAAGGCCCCAAGTATAGGAGATCGGATAGTTAAAAAAATCTTGGATCCACCTACCTAACAATTTTCCTTTTTGGATTATGATGGGTTTTATGCATGCAGAAAATGCAGGGCGTGTAGTGAGATAAGGGAATCAATAAGAAAACTGAAGGAGTTCACGGCCCCTACTAACAATAAAACGTTCCGGATCAAACAGTTTATAACATGCAACACCAACCACCTAGTGTATGCTCTCATGTGCTCTTGCAATCTATTATATATAGGAAGAACGAAACGTAAATTAAAAGTGAGGATTGCGGAGCACATACAAAACATCAGACAAGGATATAGGGAGCACAGTGTCTCTTTACACTACAGGCTAGTGCATAACAGGGACCCCTCATGCATGAAATTTTGGGGTATTGAAAAATTGGAACCATCATGGCGAGGGGTAAACACGGTCAGGGAGATCTCCAAAATGGAAACAAAATGGTTATATCTCACAGAAAGTTTAGAACCAAAAGGTCTAAACATAGAAATGGACCTAAACTGTTTCATCAGTGACAATTAAGAATGATAATAGATTTAGGAATATTAGTTGGCTATCTGTCCCTATAGACATGGAGATGGGGGTTCCCGCAGTGTTTGGAATTCAAAGGGTCCACCATTTTGAGAGATGGACCTGGAGTTCCCACAGGGCGAGATGCCTCCCATCTTTCCCTCCCCGTATAAGATGAGAGTGTGTTGCCATTAGAGGGTTTCTCTGGACTATTTGTATCTCTCCTATAGGAGGGCTTTAAACCTAGATTAAATAATAGCTGGGGACAAATATAGGCCTTATTTCAATCATATTAATAAGTAAAATGCAGGGTTAAGCTGGATGTACTGTACTGATTGCCTCAATACATGGCCTTGTACCAGGCCACAATGGAACTAACCTCTAACCTTCATAATTAGGGTTAAGTTGTTGATATAGATGATTTCATAACATCCTTTAGGTTTGTTGAGGAAGTAGTACTAAGATAGACCCACACTCCATACAAACAGAGATCTGAATAGGTTTCCTCTGGGTCCTCTGATCCATTGAGAGTTAACGTTTGGGGTCATTTCGGTGGTGTTTGAGATTCTATCCCTACCTTATATATGTTGTATATCATTTCAACAGTCATCTTATGTGGATACATATATGTAAGTCAAGGGAGTGTGTTTTGGAATTTTTTGAATCAAATAATATATATGGGGGTTCATGACCCCACTTCCCTGCAAGTTGCAGGGGGGGCGATGAACTTTTAAGGAAATGTCTTAAAATTTTCTCTTTCCTATGTTTTAACCATTTTTGGAGGACTAATGACAATAAGCCTGGATATGGCTTAAAATATGGTCGGATTATGAACGAAGTTATAGCACTATTTTTATATTTATTTGTATGAGTTTATACGTATATTTTTATAAATATTGGTTTATAGCAAAATGATGTTAGAACCACAGATTTTTAAAAACAGCCGATAGGTAGGCTATAAATATACTGATGTAAAT
>BLSH010090345.1:248729-265311 GCA_018402905.1 Glandirana rugosa | reverse complement strand
ATTTACATCAGTATATTTATAGCCTACCTATCGGCTGTTTTTAAAAATCTGTGGTTCTAACATCATTTTGCTATAAACCAATATTTATAAAAATATACGTATAAACTCATATTCCTGAGAAATGTGCTAGACTTTTGTCTAGCTCATAACTATTTTTGGTTTCAAAACCAATTTTTCTCCCAAAAGACTGGCGTGGCTATGGGCGCGAAATTTGCGCCCAGCCTCGCCAATCTTTTCATGGTAGAATGGGAGGATAAAGAAATCTTTGGAAAACCGAGAAAGGAGCTCCGCCTATACAAGAGGTATATTGACGACCTCCTGTTTGTGTGGGAAGGCACCGAAGAATCGTTACTGTTGTTCCTAAAGGAACTAAACAACAACACTAAAAACATTGTACTAACATCCAATTATAGTCGGGATACAGTAAACTTCCTAGATCTGAATATCTGTAGAAGAGGTATTAAATTCGAGACATCCGTTTTTTTCAAGGCCACTGACAGGAACAGTTACCTCCCACTGACAAGTGGCAATCCCCCCACATGGCTACGTAATATCCCTAAAGGCCAATTTATGAGGATAAAAAGAAATTGCACCAATGATGTTGAGTATGTACAGCAAGCCCAAATAATTAAACAGAGATTTATGGAAAAGGGATATAAATCAGAGCACTTGGATTCCACTATAGATGAGATACGAGAGATACCAAGGGAGGACCTTTTACAAAATAAAGAAATTATACTTAATGACCAAGATAATCACTAGCTAAGTTTTACCACCAACTTCCATTCGCAATATAAGGAAGTTGAGAAGATTTTTCAAACCCATTGGCACATTTTGGGCATGGATAAAACCCTAAGTAAAATATTACCATCGGAACCTAAGTTTATTTACAGGAAGGCCCCAAGTATAGGAGATCGGATAGTTAAAAAAATCTTGGATCCACCTACCTAACAATTTTCCTTTTTGGATTATGATGGGTTTTATGCATGCAGAAAATGCAGGGCGTGTAGTGAGATAAGGGAATCAATAAGAAAACTGAAGGAGTTCACGGCCCCTACTAACAATAAAACGTTCCGGATCAAACAGTTTATAACATGCAACACCAACCACCTAGTGTATGCTCTCATGTGCTCTTGCAATCTATTATATATAGGAAGAACGAAACGTAAATTAAAAGTGAGGATTGCGGAGCACATACAAAACATCAGACAAGGATATAGGGAGCACAGTGTCTCTTTACACTACAGGCTAGTGCATAACAGGGACCCCTCATGCATGAAATTTTGGGGTATTGAAAAATTGGAACCATCATGGCGAGGGGTAAACACGGTCAGGGAGATCTCCAAAATGGAAACAAAATGGTTATATCTCACAGAAAGTTTAGAACCAAAAGGTCTAAACATAGAAATGGACCTAAACTGTTTCATCAGTGACAATTAAGAATGATAATAGATTTAGGAATATTAGTTGGCTATCTGTCCCTATAGACATGGAGATGGGGGTTCCCGCAGTGTTTGGAATTCAAAGGGTCCACCATTTTGAGAGATGGACCTGGAGTTCCCACAGGGCGAGATGCCTCCCATCTTTCCCTCCCCGTATAAGATGAGAGTGTGTTGCCATTAGAGGGTTTCTCTGGACTATTTGTATCTCTCCTATAGGAGGGCTTTAAACCTAGATTAAATAATAGCTGGGGACAAATATAGGCCTTATTTCAATCATATTAATAAGTAAAATGCAGGGTTAAGCTGGATGTACTGTACTGATTGCCTCAATACATGGCCTTGTACCAGGCCACAATGGAACTAACCTCTAACCTTCATAATTAGGGTTAAGTTGTTGATATAGATGATTTCATAACATCCTTTAGGTTTGTTGAGGAAGTAGTACTAAGATAGACCCACACTCCATACAAACAGAGATCTGAATAGGTTTCCTCTGGGTCCTCTGATCCATTGAGAGTTAACGTTTGGGGTCATTTCGGTGGTGTTTGAGATTCTATCCCTACCTTATATATGTTGTATATCATTTCAACAGTCATCTTATGTGGATACATATATGTAAGTCAAGGGAGTGTGTTTTGGAATTTTTTGAATCAAATAATATATATGGGGGTTCATGACCCCACTTCCCTGCAAGTTGCAGGGGGGGCGATGAACTTTTAAGGAAATGTCTTAAAATTTTCTCTTTCCTATGTTTTAACCATTTTTGGAGGACTAATGACAATAAGCCTGGATATGGCTTAAAATATGGTCGGATTATGAACGAAGTTATAGCACTATTTTTATATTTATTTGTATGAGTTTATACGTATATTTTTATAAATATTGGTTTATAGCAAAATGATGTTAGAACCACAGATTTTTAAAAACAGCCGATAGGTAGGCTATAAATATACTGATGTAAATGATTTGCCATTTTAAATTGCGATTCTTTGAGCACTAGGAGAGGACCAGCTGACCGCCATAATTAGGTTCATTATAATTGAGTACGAATAATTTATATTAAGAGATACTCATTCACCTAATACGGGGTTAAGTCATAGACCAAGTTACATCGTATATCGCTGTTATAGGACGAGACGAGAAGTTGAGTTACGTCACGATAGGCGGAGTCAGCGTCACCTCCCCTGGTCCTCAAGTGTTTATATTGAGAGGTGTTGATCGTGGGGTCACGCCCTCCGTAGAAGTCGTGATGACGAAACGCGTCAGGCGTGACCCCACGACAGGAAGTGACGTCTGCGTTCCAGGACGCAAGGTGAGAGCGGTGTACCCACACGCCGAAGCTTTGCCTGGAGCGGTGAGACGTCAGTACAGACTACTGATATTGTTTGATGGATGCGCGATTTTAACTGCATGTTTTGTAAGTGGATTTTATAAGAGGGTTGGCAATAAAGCGTATACAGGATTACACTATGGTATGTGTTCTCTCTCTTATGATCGTGTGATGTGGTCTGGGAGTGTTGACAAGGCACAGAAGTAGGTGGAGAGTTGGAGGCTGGATCAAAGGGCAGCGCAGCAGATGATTAATTACAGGTCTCTGTGATTCTCACTTCTGGTAAGCAGATTGTGGATTTGTGTGCTGCACGTGGTGTTATACTACCTTCATTGGGTGATCAGATCCTGCTTCCCTATACACCACCTCATCTCCAAGATCTATGCTTGTCTGGAACTGTGTCCACCCTCTACTTACAAACTATTTTATGGACTTTGACTAGCGCTGTTGCACTTTTTGGTGATGGCTGCCTGAGCCACAAAGTTTGTTGTGTGTTTACTATCTTGTTTTAAAATTTAAACGGCAGCAGGATAAGTCTATATTCATCCTACTCGAGCTGTTCCCTTTGATAACCAAGAGTCCTAGTTTTGCGCTGATTGGTGTGTTATCATAAGGGACGAGTGTGATTCCACCTTTTCATTACTATAACTATGCATAGCATTATATTTACATGACAGTACATGTAACAGCACAGGGGGCCCAGGCAATAATTTCTGCATGAAGAAATGCAAAGGATTTTGTTAAACCTAAACCACACTCCCACTCCTTGCTTACCAGGGAATAATACATTTTTCTTGGGCCCCATCAGGTCAATAGAGGAGTCCAGGAGGTGACAGCAGAGAAGGGATTTTTTTTCCTTTTTTGGGGCGCAGGCAGACAAGCCCGCATCACATATTGTGCTGACCCCGTCATAATTCCAGCTGTGGTGCCTGCTGCTTATGCATTTCCTGATTCTCTTGTACACCGCTCCCTCTGTAACTGCTTCAGCCTGAGGGGAGACTGATATGAGGCTGGAAGGCGGTTGAGTAGGTGCCTAATCCGGTGGCGGGCGGCAGTGCACTGTTTTAAGCAAGCAGCGGCACAAACATGACACTGACTGCTGTAGAAGGAAGGTACAGCCCCCCCCACTGTTTGTCTATGATCATCATTATAATCGCAGCACAGCAGGTTCTCGTTTGCTCTGTCACACTGTCACAAGGGACCAGCGACAGGGGACATGAACACAGAGAGGGGACCAGCAAGTCTGCAGTCATCTTGTCTCCATAAAGGTACAGTGAGTAGAAAAACACAATTTGATCGTCATCATTATCATCTTAAAAATCACACAGTGTAGGTGCATTGAACCACAGCACCTATATTGTGTGACTGTCATGAGGATAATGATGATAAAAGGACAGTGAAAACTGAAATGCATCCTTTGACCTTATTTAGGGCCCTTTCACACATGGCACTGCAGATATGCATCTTGTGTGCAGGGCTGTCCTTTAACAGCATGGAAATGCACAAAGTGTTGCATGCATCCCCATTCCAGTTTCCCATTTATTTCTATTGGGACACAGCCACTAAGTCAGTGGGTGGGGACAGAGGGTGTGGTCAGTGGTGGGGGTGGAGCTGAGGAGGCCCTATCAGATAGGCTGTAGGGGACCCCGTGTTTTCTAACAGCAGCCCTGAATGTGCCACAACCAAAAGCCAAGCAGTGATGTAAAGTATGACAACATGCATTACACAAGCATCACTACAAGCATCACCCATCACATGAACAGCCTCCACTGGCTGTATCTTACAATTCAGATGGGCACCCCCCCTTATCCAGCCAGCCATGTCAAAGGCCAAGAGCGTTTGTTTAGACATGCTGCACAAGAGTTAAGGAAACAATTAACAATTATGTGACCAGTACATAATGTCTAGCGACATCTTCTGAATATGATATACTATAGGAACAAATAATCAGAGATAACGTTTTTAAGAAATGTACCTCTCTGCAACTCAGATGGTGTTTGCATAGAGAACCTAAACTAACAATAGTGGCTTGCAAGAGGTTGTGAGAACTGTTGAATTGCATGAGCTCTAAACTTTTCAACACAGACTTTCACATGGTCAACAACACTATCATATGAGCATGAGAAAGGGGTCTCCATCCCTGTGCCGGCTCCAAGTTTCAACATAGAGTTTGCACAGGGCTACTTTTACTTCTTTACTACAGGCAGTTAAACAGAACTCTGATTGAGCAGGGAGCATTCAAGCCATTGTGTGCTGCATGTGTAGCCACCATTAAAGTGAACATTTTTCTTTGCCCTCCATGGGCAAAGTTTAGGATTAATTTTAGTCTTAGCTCGAGATTATGTGTTAAATGCTCACTTTATGGATAAAGTTAAGGGTAAGGGTTGGAGGGGTGTTAAGTATTTCAGAGAACACTTGGCTAGGCTGTAGACATTTAAGTATTTACATAGTATTAAAGTAATATTAAAACTTTACAAATAACAAATATGCTATGCTCAATGGTTTTGCACAGAGCAGACAGGATCCTTGTCTTCTGTGGTCCCCCTGACAGTGCTCCTGGCTCCTCCCTCCTTCCGAGTACCCCCCAGCAAGCTACTTGCTATGGGCAGTACTCATGCAGGATTGCTCCCGAGCCATGCCTGTGTCCAATGATACAGACAACAGGGCTTTGCCCCACCCCTGCTCCCTCATCATAGGATTTGATTAATAGCAGCTGGAGCCAATGGCTCCCACTGCTATCAATCTGCCCTGTGTAGAGGGCAAGAGAGGAAAGAGTGGCTGCTCTCGTGCACAGTGTTGGATCAAGATCTGGCTCAGGTAAGTGTAAATGGGGTGCGGGGGAAATCCTGCAGCGCAGGAGGTTTTTTACTTTTTTTTACTGCAGAGAATGCATAAAAGTAAAAAACCTTAAGGCTTTATAACCACTTTAACAAGCCATAAATAAGCTTTAAACTAACCATTCACTGACCTCTGTAGCTGCAAGGACTTAGGAGACATTCATCCTCAAAATTCACAAAAACAGAAGCACTGAAGTCATTTAAAGCGGAGTTCCACCCAAAAGTGGAACTTCCACTGGTTGGATTCCTCCCCCCCTCAGGTGTCACATTAGGCACCTTTCGGGGGGAGGGGGGAAGAGGACACCTGTCTTTAGACTGGTGTCCTTTTCCACACATCCGGGCGCTCTGGCCGGACGCTGATGTCAGCAGCCCGGCTCCCTCCTCCTTGCTTGCTCTGCTACTGGCCGCCTGGCCAATAGCAGAGCACGGCGGAGCCTCGCGCATGCGCAATAAGGTACCCGGCGTGAAACTGTAATGCTACACGTCTGGGTTCCCTTACCCGCAATGGAGGCAGCTGCACCTGTCCCCCGATCCGAAGATCGGTGGCGGATGCAGACATCGCTGGACTCCAGGACAGGTAAGTGTCCTATTATTTTTTTCTTCCCTGGCGGACCTCCGCTTTAAGTCTTCATCCAGCAGCTCAGCTAACTTTGCTCCCAAAAACCAACTATTCGACAAAACCAAACCAGAGTAGCTGGTCTGTATTTAGATTATAGAGCCACTGATTGGAGGGGTAAAAGAGTGAGCCAGCCTAGCTTAGACAAAGATTGCAGTGCTTCTACTATAAAAATTTATGACCAATTGTTACACAGTGCTTTCAGCTACAGTGGCCAGTGATGGCTTGATTTAATACTCGCTTACTGTTTATAAAGTGCATGTAAATATTTGAATGTCCATATCATGACCACTCTTAAACTTTAAGGACTAATGATGTGTTTATTGTTGGAAGAGGATGGGGAATGAAATGTTTAGTCATAATTTTAGGGTTCAGGTTACAGATTAAGTCTTCATTTAGGGAAAGGTTCAGTGTGTTTGGAATTGCAAATTTTAACTTGTTTTTAACTTATTTAGAAGCCCATGACAAGCCACGGCACTATGAGGATGAGTCTTTTTGAGCAAGACCACTAAATAATTACATTGAACCATTGAAAGCTACCTGTAGTGACAAATATGCTACTTTAAAATGTAACACAGTAGCAAAAATATAAAAGAACAAGCATGTGAGAGTCTAAAATTATTTACGATAAAAAATAACATTATAGTTAAAAAAATGAATGCGCTCATTGAAAATACACATTCCCTTTAATCGACAAGTAGGGCATAATATGCCAGAGTGACATTGTGGGCTAAATGTCCATTTCATTAAGTATGTGACACTTAGTACAATTTACAACACCCTCCTTTTGTGTACTAAAAAATCACATTAGTTGCCTATTCCGCTCTGTCCTGTGGCATGCATTCTTTATGGTCACTGTTATTATTGCTGCTTCCACTGGCTTTACAAAGTAACTCTCAGCTACAATTTAATAGCAACAGTAACACATGGTATGTGCGCGGAGGGGCTGCTATATAGAGCTGTAGAAAATTCAGAATGTGCGAGGCAGCAGAATTTATGAATTAATTTTGACAGCAGTCTTTCTCCGGGGAGGAATTATTGTCAATATGCCTTATTCACAAAGTGCCAACATGCACAGCTAAGGGATATAGAACAATATGTATACAATGAACTGTGACAATAAAAATTCAAAACAAACTTATAAAAGAAAAGTAGAATGTTTCAACAGCATACATGTATGGCAGCAATAAAAGTAGAACAAGGATAAGCACAGATGTGTAACTAAAAACCACAGGGCCCTGGAGCACAATTTAAACCGGGCTTCATCTTATCTTATGTTAAAAAAGCTTAAAGAGTATGTCTGGGGAAAAAAAAAACATATTCAGTACATCTCTGCATTACATGCACATTTCACAAGTAGAGAAAACCCCAATTGATCGGCCAGAAATGCAGCTTTCCCTTGCTTTCAATGGGGCTACCACTTGTAGCTAATCATGGGAACCCTACTAGGGTTCTCGCATATAAACTCAAGCATTTGCATGTGTGAATGCAGCCTAACTGTGCAGATAAATCTTAATTCATTCCCATAAAAAAGGCTAATATTTTTGGGAGAATGAACACAACTCTAACCCAAACTTCAAACTCCCTTTTATTGTACTACAATGAGCTGTGGGCCAGGCCATTCCCTGCCCCACAGCTCATTGGAGTTCCAAAAAGTGGCAGTTCAGGATTTGGGTTAGAGATGAGTTCAGAGCAGTGTTGCCAACCTCCCACAGCATTTTTTACTGGCAAAACATGGGAAATTTACTGGCAGAGCACATTTTTTACTGGCAACCTGAAAAATAACTGAACTCCTATTAAAAACTAAGACAATTGATATTTAAACACAACATGGAAACACTGACAATACCCATATCAATTAGTTTGCCCGGTTTACACTTAAGAAGTCAGCACAGCATGACAAATTATCAGACCCTGGTATTTATAGAAAGTTGAAAAAATCACTGATTTTTACAAACTGTCAGTAAATTTACTGGTGGTTGGCAACACTGGTTCAGAGGACTACAAAGATCATTTCTAGAACACATTTAAAGGATAACTGTACAAAAAGTAGGGGATGGATTCCACTTCAGCCCCATAAGGATTTACCATCTTCCTGACTAAAAAACTTTTTGCGATTCGGCACTGCGTCGCTTTAACTGACAATTGCATGGTCGTGAGACGTTGTACCCAAACAAAATTGACATCCTTTTTTTTCCCACAAATAGAGCTTTCTTTTGGTGTTATTTCATCACCTCTGCAGTTTTTATTTTTTACACTATAAACAAAAAAAGAGCGTTGAAAAAAACCCAATATTTTTTACTTTTTGCTATAAACATATCCAAAAAAATATATAAAAAAAAGTATTCATCAGTTTAGGTCAAAATTTATTCTCCTACATATTTTTGGTAAATGAAATCGCAAAAAAACATTTATTGATTGGTTTGCGCAAAAGTTATTGCATCTACAAACAAAGAGAATTGATTTATGACATTTTTTTTTTTTTTACTGGTAATGGCGGCGATCTGCGATTTTTATCGGGACTGTGAAATTGCGGCGGACAGATCGGACACTTTTGACACTCTTTTGGGACCATTGACACTTATACAGCAATCTGAGCTAAAAATAGCCACTGATTACTGTGTAAATGTCACTGGCAGGGAAGGGGTTAAGCTGTGTTCTAACTGTGTGGGGGTTGGGCTGGCAGGGGCATGACAGATCTAACTGATCCCGATTACAGGGATCAGTAGATCACTTTCATGTACCCTGACAGAACGGGAAACCACCGTGTTTACATTGAGGGTTATGCCTCTGTATTAGGCGATCGTGGGTCGCCAGCGCACATCGAGTCTTTCCAACCCATGGTCACACTCACGCAATGTGCGGCGGGCATGAGAGCGCACCGCCAGTGGCGCGCGCCCGCCTACAACTGCGGCTGTGCGATTTGCGCAGAGCTGTCACAGTGCAGCAGTAAATGTACGAAACACGGTCGGGAAGCGGTTAAATGGTATCATTTTATTGTAGATGTAGTGAAGACAGGGCTTGATTTCTGCACAGCCCATAGGCCATGATTGGTAAGCCAGGCAGGAGCAGCATAAAGACATCCACACATGTTGCTGACTGTCAGAAACACATTTGTATTTATTATGAAAGGTTTCAGACTGCTTCTGTGTCTTCCAAGGAAATCTAGCCAGGCCCCCATTGTTGCTGAATAGTTCTATCTGCAATGAACAAGTGCAGAGCTAGTAATGGGCTTTCTTATTAGACCACCTAGTATGAAAAAGCACATGCAGAAGAATGGAGAGGAAACACAGAAAAAGGAATTATATAAATAATACAAATAGCTATATGAAATTTTAGTTTCTAAATATATAAACTAAAAAAAAATAATAATAATCTTGACCAAAACTAAAACATTTTTTCTCCCAACTGTTGGACTAAAGTTACTGTTTAAGAACTTTTTCTTTTCAACAATGTATAATCTAACATCCATCATTAGCTTCTCCCGTCAGCGTGGCTTAATCACTCCAGGTATATAGTCTAAGTATCCCAGAATGCCTCTTTGCACACATCTAGTTATTTTCCTGTCTGCTGTCTGTCAAGCGTAATTGGATAAATTCACCTAGATCTTTCTGGCTGGCTCCTATTAACAGCAGTATCAGCTTGTGCTGCAGTCTCTGGGCATTTGTTTTTTGGCCGTACATTATATTTCATTATCTGTCATGGCAACTGAATGGCATGACAATACCACTAGAGAGAAAATGTAAATTATTGAACACTTGAAGAGAGCCTGGGAACCAGCGCTAATCATCTCCCAAAATTACTCAGTTGTTTGTGCATGTGCTTGATTCCTCTGCTGAATAAAATATGTTAAATTATATATTTATTTTTTTTAGGGTTGCTTGGTGGCAGGGCACTGGAAAACAAATGCAATACTTAGAGCAGGTTTATGTAAATGGCTGGAAATTAAAAGTGATGTCCGTTGCCTCAAAGGATGTACTTGCTTATCAGAAACACTGTCATACAGCAAAAACATGTGCCGAGTTTTCTGTACAATGTCATGAAATTCAATTACTGAAAGTAATCACCATAATACTTAAAGCAGAGCCGCAGCAAACAATGTAGCTAGTTTGGGATAGAATGGGAAATGGATAGAACTTCTGTCAGGTTTTATTGCTGCCTACGTCCCCACTGGGGATCATTTTCACTATTTTCTGTCCTGGAAATAGCAGGAATAGCAAAGGAACAGCAAGGGTGTCCACAGGGACACAAACTGCAACACAAATCTGACAGAGGCTCCTTCTTCACCTCACCACCAATAAAAGTACTTTTATTGCTGTTTGTGTACCAGTTACAGCAATTCTGACTGCACTGTGCCACCCCCCAAGTCCCAGAGAGGACCAAATTTATGATGTGATCGTTCATTTTGTGTTGTCGTCCTTTCAATGGGTTGGTTCTTCATGGACTTTGTTGCTATGGGCATTTACCAACTATGGTATGGGCAGCACCAGTTCTCTATTATACCTATTTTGTATACTGCTAGAGACAGCGGGGGAGATTTATTGCAACTGTAGCACCAACAATCTGGTGCAGCTGTGCATGGTAGCCAATCAGCTTCTAATTTCAGCTTGTTCAGTTAAGCTTTGCAAAAAAAAAATTTTTTTTTTATGCAAAACTGCACCAGATTTTGCACGCTCCAGTTTTGGTAAATCCCCCCAGTGTTTTAAATAGGATTACAGCCAATGTTTAATATTCTACCTCTGTATCAGTTGTGGAATAAGAATTGTATATTTGATCAAGTGTATGAGACTTGTCAATACCTTTTATAAGTCATCAAGAAGTTGTCTGTAGAGTTTACTGTGAAAGAAGTGTTTAAGTGAGAGATTAAGTATAACTATGCTGTTTTCCAAGAACATTTACTTTTGGAGTTAAACCCATTTGACCCTTCATGTCAAAATGTTATGTATCATTGTAGGACAACACACAAAACCTTCTGGGTTGCGACACTAGATCTATACAGCAGCCAGCCGGTTAGGTAACAGGTGACTGTGGAGGGTGTCGGCAGCCCTGATGGTGGCAGGAGACTGCTGTGCTTTTTGTCTCTTACTGTGCAGCTTGGTCTCCATCTTGGAGTCTACTTTGGTAAAGGTTAGTCTACACCCGGCCCATGGGTCATTGAAGTTAAACCTGGCACGTGTGCACAAGATGTGGCATCAAGGGGAGATGCAGTGGACTGGTGAAGTGTCCCTGGACTTTCTGCAAAAAGAGGTTACAGTTCAGAAAGTACTGTGGCATGGAGTGCTTCTTAATATGACTTGTGGGTACATAACTTGCCCCTAGGGGGTGACCTCCCAACATGCTGTACTCACATCCATGTGTAATGGGCTGTCTATGTGCCCACATAACCAGTGCAGGGACCCAGGAATTTGAAGTCCCCACTTTTCCCTCCCTTCTTTCTGCAGGGCTGTAGGAACAGATCAGAGCAAATATGATTAGCCAGCGCTAGTACAGTGAATCACTCTGACCTTAGAAGCCCTGCAGAAAGAAGGGGGAGAAGTATAGGAATTTCAGATCCCTGGACCACTACAGCAGCTTTGTGGGCACTGACAGCTCATCTCCCATGGAGGTAAGTACAGCGGGAACCGGGGAGGTTAGAGGGTGAAGGTTTTCAGTTCACCTTTGCATTTCTTCTGAAATATGAGATTATAGCTGCGGTCATGTGCTGAATGTTGTCCCGGACTATGGACAGGCTTCAAAAATGTTTACATGTCAGAACATTGTGATGTGTAAGAGCTAATCTATGCAAGGTAACCATAACTTTCCATAGTTAGCCCATGAAGGGTAAATGCTGGGAGCCAAGGAGTGTGTCCATGTCAAACAATGACCACCAGACTTTTGGCTGACAGAAATGCACATGCGCGCAGAATGGTGACTATCTATAGGAATGCGTACAGGTGCGCACTCAATGCATGTTGGCGCCAGACAGACTATTTAAGGGAACTCTTGCTCATGCTCCAGTGCTGACTGGTCTTTCAGTTGTTCCCTGTGTCTTGCTATTACTCTGCTTGTTACCTTGTTGCGGACCCGGCTTGCCTCTGACCTAAACTTGCTTCTTGTTTCTGCTCTGTCGCCAGTTCCTGACCCTGGCTCCATTCTTGACCACATCTCTGTCTTATGACTTGGTTCCTCACTGCCCAGCTCTACTCTCACATCTGGTTGAAGTGCCTATGTGGCTGTCATTTGTATCAGCTCTGCTCAACATAGTGAGTTCCTGTCTCAAGCCTGCTGGGCGCTCTCACAAGAAGGGCCGGCCCTACCATGGGTCCCGATGGGTCCATTGGACCCAGGCAGTGCCCTGCCACCAGGCAAATCAGGGACAAACTGGGCCAGGGGGTAGGGTGTGTGGCATATGGAGGAGAGGCATGGGCGCAATGTTGAGGGGGGGCATGCTGGGATCTTCAAGGTTGCTGCCGAAGCTGCAGGCTTCCTCTCTCTGCCGGGCCACCCAACACCTGTTGCACAGAGCCAACAGGGTTTTGAGCACTTCCTTTGGCTCTGTGATAGGTGTCTGATAGGTGGTGGGTGGGAACAGAGATCTCCGATGGCTACTGCTGCTCCATCCTCCCCATCATCCCTGGTGTCAGTGTGCAGACAGCGAATGACAGCCGACTTGGTGCTGCTGTCCTAGAAGGAGGGGATCTGCACACTGCAGCATGCCTAAGCTTGTCACACACACATCCCTTCTCCCGCCCCTCTCTCCCTGCCCGTGTGCTGAAGGGGATGTGGGGACAGGAAGATTAAACAAGCAACTGACAGCCCCCCTCTCTGCCTCCCCTCTCTCTCTCTCTGCACCCCCTCTCTCCCTGCCCTCTCTCTGATGGCAGGCGACAGTGGCAAGTGACAAGCTGAATCTAGTGGAAGGTGACAGTAGCAAGTGACATGCTACATCTGGTGGCAGGTGATGGTGGCAAGTGACACGCTGCATCTGGTGGCAGGTGACAGTGGCAAGTGAAACGCTGCATCTGGCGGCACGTGACGGGGCAAGTGACACGCTGCATCTGGTGCCAGGTGATGATGGCAAGTGACAAGCTGCATCTGGTGGCAAGCAACACGCTGCATCTGGTAGCAGGTGACGTGGCAAGTGACACTCTGCATCTGGTGGCAGGCAACAGTGGCAAGTGACAAGCTTCAACTAATGGCAGGTGACAGTGGAAAGTCACATGCTGCATCTGGTGACAGGTGATGGTGGCAAGTGACATGCTGCATCTGGTGACAGGCAACAGTGGCAAGTGACATGCTGCATCTGGTGACAGGTGACGGTGGCAAGTGACACGCTGCATCTGGTGGCAGATGATGGTGGCAAGTGACACGCTGCATCTGGTGGCAGGTGATAGTGGCAAGTGACAAGCTGCAACTGGTGGCAAGCGACAGTGGCAAGTGACACACTGCATCTGGTGACAAGCGACGGTGGCAAGTGACACGCTGCATCTGGCGGCAGGCGATGGTGGCACACTGCATCTGGTGGCAAGTGACAAGCTCAGGGTTTCCACTGATTCTGCATTATGGTGAGTTGAACTATCTCATTATACAGTCGGGTCCATACATATTTGGACACAGGCACACTTTTCATACTTTTGGCTCTGTATGCCACCAGAATAAAATGAAAATGAAACAATCAAAATAAGTTTGAAGTGCAGACTTTCAAATTTAATTCAAGGGTTTGAACATAAATATCAAGTGCAAATTTTAGGAACTGCAACCATTTTTATACACAGTCATCCCATTTTCAGGGGCTCAAATGTAATTGGACAAATTAATATAATCATAAAAAAAATGTTCATTTTTAATATTTTGTTGAGAATCTTTTACTGGCACTGGAAGTCTGGAACCCGTGAATATTACCAAAGACTGGGTTTCCATCTTTCTGATGCTTTGTCAGGCAATAGCTGTCTTTAGTTGTTCTTTGTTTGTGGGTCTTTCCGCTTTTAGTTTTGCCTTCAGAAAGTGAAATACATGCTCAATTGGGTTGAGATCAGGTGATTGACCCAGCCATTGCAGAATATTCCACTTCGTTTCTTTCAAAAGCTCCTGGGTTGCTTTTGCAGTGTGTTTTCAATCATTGTCTGTCTGTACTGTGAAGCGCCATCCAATCAACTTTGCTGCATTTGGCTCAATCTGGGCTGATAGTATATTTCTATACACTGCAGAATTCATCCAGCTGCTTCTGTCTTTTGTCAAATCATGAATAAACACCAATGACCCAGTGCCACTGGAAACCACGCATGCCCATTCCTTCACACTGTGTCCACCATGTTTTACAGATGGCGTTGTGTGCTTTGGATCATGAGCTGTTCCAAGCCTTCTCCACATTTTTTTCTTCCTGTCATTCTAATACAGATTAATCTTAGTTTCATCCGTCCAAAGAATGCTTTTCCAGAACTGGTCTGGCTTTTTTAGATGTTTTTTTTGGCAAAGTCTAATCTAGCTTTTCTATTCTTCAGGCTTATGAATAGTTTGCACCTTGTGGTGAACCCTCTGTATTTGCTCTTGTGAAGTCTTCTCTTGATTGTAGGCTTTGACAATGATACGCCCACCTCCTAGATAGTGTCCTTCACTTGTCTGGATGTTGTGAATGGGTTTTTCTTTACCATAGAGAGGATCCTGCGATGGCAAGGCACTTCCCTGTTCCTCCTCCCCCATCCCTTTTCCAAGCTAACAGACTGATTAGAGATTGCACTGTCCACTGTTAACTCTTTACTGTGAAGACTGAACATTCAGGGAAGCAACACTAAAAGAGCAGGGAGCCAGTAACATGGAACGATGTTAATGCAAATGCTTGCATAAGAATTTTAACAAATAGGTTTGCTTATTTTATTGTACTCAATATGCTAAGCTAAAACACTGAGGATGTAATACTACTTTAAATCTTATTGCTGACACAAAGCATTTTAATGCATATAGTTAACTGTCCCAAGCTGTATTTCCCTTACAAAGATGTTATTACTGTTTTAATGTCTTTTGACTTGCTTAAAAACCTCATTGAGCTTGGTGTAGCGAGGTGTTCATGAAGCTGGCAGATGGCAGCACCATGCTGGGATACCGGATTACTGATATTTTCCCACATTTTCTCCAGTGTGCCAGCATGTACAATAGATGCCACTTTTATTTTTAACAAGAAACTCAACCTGTTAATTCATAATTAGTGAGTCGGTGAACCTTCTTTATTAATGCTGCAGTTTTAGGTCAAGCCAGCAGGAAAGAAATTTAATTACATGTGATCTAAAAAAGGAAAAGATTTTCCATCTGTTCCCAGTAAAAAATAATACCCAGGTAAGCATCACAATAAATTCGTGCTGCTTGTTGTGATGGGTAAAGTGCTCATTTCGATGGCCAGCACAGCAGCTGCCTACAGTACACTCATAACATAGCAGTGACAAAACATTTTCCTACAATGTTGCCAGGAAAAATAGCAAAATTGTTCTCTCCTCTGATTGACAGTGAGAAAGAGAAACAATGATTTTCTGTTTAAATCTGTCACAAACCTGGGCAATTCAAACAAAAAACTGCAAAGTAGAGGATACCTTAGGTGAGAAACGAATGTCAAAACATGTCAGTGAGATCAGCGGCTGAAGATTTGTGCAAAAGCAAATTTTTTAGAGTAGAAAAACCATTGTCGTTGCCATTGAGAAAAATGGAGGCTGCCATTTTGCTGACCTCTGTCTAGGAAAATCAGTTCCTTGGCAGCCTGTTGCACCAACTTCTCTGTACTAGGGTTGCCACATCATCCCTTTAATCCAGGACACATATGAATTACACAGGTTCTGAGGCTGATTAAGGTGGTAATTAGTGTTGAGCGAACCCGGACTGTAACGTTCGGGTCCGTACCGAACTTTCGGGTGTCCGTGGCACGGACCAGGACCCGTACATTTCAAAAATCGTTCGGGTTCGGTCCGGGGTTCTGCTATTTTACTCCACGTGTTGAGAAGCTGCAGGGCAGCCAATCAACAAGCGTTTCACTGGTTTGCCCTTGGGCTTGCTAAAAACTTTACATGCCCAGGACCAGGCACGGTGCCTGTGGGCTTTCAAGCCATGCCTGGGCTTGCAATGTCAGGCCCAAGCGAGTTGTGATTAATGGTGGAATTAGTCGGAGTCTTGGACACATTAAGTATACACAGGACCTAATTTCCCTACTACACCGTTGGGATCATGTCTCTTCAACCACGTTGTCCGACGGTTCCTTGACTAAAAGGATCTGTCTCCAGTCGTTTTACCGTCGGAGGTAAAAAGAGTTACCGTTGCTGTTACCAAAAAGATGAGATTTTTTAAACGAAAACGTGTTTAGAAGTCGGCGACTAGAGTGACTGTACAAAACTGTAAG
>BLSH010090345.1:214569-237690 GCA_018402905.1 Glandirana rugosa | reverse complement strand
GGTTGATTGTACCCAAGTTGATCGATCGATCAACTTGAGTACAACCAGCATGTCTGATTATTTATGTGGTTATTGCCAGTATCTATAGCCACTAGCAATAATTACTGTGTGTTCTCCTGGCCGGGACGGCTCCCCCCTGCAACACAATAGATCTGCAGGAGGGATTCCCCCATCAAAACAGACTGTGTTGATGGGGGCTCAAGCAATTTTCTTCCCTGCAACCCATGGTTACAGGAAAGAAAATCGCTCAATTTATGGCCAGCTTTAGACAGAGTTAATGTGGTTTGTTTGCAGTCTAGTTGATAAGTGTGCTGGGAATTTTTTGTTTGTGTGTCTCCTGGAGTAGTCACATTTTTACCAAGTACAAGGCACATTGCAAGTAAAAAAAAAAAAAAAAAAAAATATATATATATATATATATATATATATATATATATATATATATTAACAGAAAAAAATATTGCATACTGAGTTGTACCTGAAAATGTTTACAGGGTCACATTAAAGCATAACTCCACTTTTTTTGAGAAAAAACATTCCCCTCTGATCTATGTACATTGCAGGGATTATAACAAACTTTGTTGCAGATTGCTACCTTTTGTTTTTCTGGAGAAATCCCTCTGTTCCTCTGTTCTGAGTGGGTCTAATGGGAGTGGTTCCATAATTAACTGTCAGGTGTACAGCTGCTGAGCACTAATGAGGAAATCTGCTGGGCCTGCATCCCTTTAGACGTGTTGTTTTGAAAGTATCTCTCCAAAAATGACATTTTTGTTGCAGGGGATGCCTGAAATTTGACTTGTATCTTAGGCAAACTTATGGGAAAATTGGTGAGCCAATCACGCAAGCAGGAAATGATGTTTCTGGGGAGTGGTCAGTACTACACCAGGTAGCTATATTGCAATGCATTCTCAGAAAATTACAGAGCTGCAAATTGAAAAGGAAAGGTAATTTTTAATGACATTGAATTACAATATGATTTGTGTCACAATTATATGCGCTATATTATTTTTTCTTTATTTGCTATTTTTTTCCCCCCACAAAAGTAGAGTTATCCTTTAACTATCAGATCCATATGCAGAGATGTGAGTTTTTGTTTTTATGTGCAACCACTCTTTTTATTTTTATGTGCAACCAAACCGCTTTTGGGATAATATGCAGAACCCTTCGATATAGTAAACTATAACTTATATATACAAACACTGGACACATGTTTAAGTGGATGCAAATGGCCGCGGCCTTTTATTATAGGTATCAATAAATAATTTTATATCATATAATCCAATACCAAACTTCTACCATATAGACACATAACATTATAGCTCAGCTGTTAGAGCTCGAGCTACCAAAATAACAACTTAAAGTCCCCTTTCAAAGAAAGGGACAAGACCTCATAATATAAGCCGTGACAAAGGGAGGGTGGGCGAGATGTGCTTCTTTCTTGAAATCCCCGCCGTCTGCGGTACTGATGACGCATTTAATCCTTTTTATATTGCTTGTTGCTCGTGCTATTGCGTTGCTGTTTCCTCTGTCCAATCACCTGTAAGATACTTAAAACTGCAAAAAAAAAATGGCTATAAACAATCTTATTGGTCTGCCATTCTCCCATATGTGGTGGGTGGGTACATTTTATGCCCCACCCTCCACTTCCATTACAGGACATCCTAATGGGATAACTATTTACAAAATAAAAATTTTTTAGCACCCATGATACAAACAGAATTTCAGTAAATTGATATCTGACTGATTGGTTTGAATAACTGCACTTGAATTCCAGGAATCATTATCGAAAAGGACTGTGGAATATGAGTGTAATAGTTCATTATATTTACTTTTGTGCTCTTCTAGGGTGCAGCTTTGATGGGACCATATAAGTACTATATCCTGCATGTTCTGCTTTATTTGAAAGGAATTCATCACCACAATAGAAGTCTATGGGGTCCCCAAGGCAGCAACTCATTCTATTGAAATAACAAGCAGGTACGGGAGGCAGGGAGCTAAGCATACTGCAGTACTCCCATCAGGGCTATAATTCTATAAGGAGAACATATATTGTGGCATTTACACTTACGTTCCACCTTGATTTCATAGATAACTCCTGGAGTTCTCCTTTAACTTTGTTCTTTTGCACTGCCTTATTAAATATGCACCATTAACTTGTAAGGGTGCTGGATAATGAAGATCATCTCATTTGCATATTAGTTGAAGTCTCAATGCAAGGAAAGTAGTTGGAATTGCCAGGGGTTATTTAGAAATGTTGATGTAATGATTGCTTTCGATTTGCACTACTTCACTGCTAAATTTGTCCCCAATTCATAAAAGTTCAACATGAAAAATTGTGCTGGAGGTGTGGGATGGGAGAAGATAGGAAGATGGAAAAGAAAACACACTGGAGAAAGACTGCAAAAATATGTTGATATACAGAGGAGACTATAAGTGTAAAAAAAAACAATGATTCCATTTGAAGTGTTCTTTCTTCAGCTTCCCTTCTTTGAAAAATAATAGATTATGCAAGGTTTAGGAGTCTATTTATTAATATTTTTACCCAGGATTCACAAAACTTTCACCCAAGAGCCACCTTTTTTCACATAAACTTTATTTAGAAAAATTAGGTGAATCTTGAAAACGTCACGTAGTGTGCTATATACCGTACACCCCCGAATGCACTGATATATAGTGTACACTCAATACGCTGCATGTATATCTGTATACACAAGACTGTATATATTTGAAGACACCAAGTCAAGTAGTGTGCTATATACTGTACACCCCCGAATGCACTGATGTATAGTGTACACTCAATACGCTGTGTGCATATCTGTATACACTAGATTGTATATATTTTAAGACACCACGTCAAGTAGTGTGCTATATACTGTAACCCCCAAATGCACTGATATATAGTGTACACTCAATACGCTGCATGTATATCTGTATACACAAGACTGTATATATTTGAAGACACCAAGTCAAGTAGTGTGCTATATACTGTACACCCCCGAATGCACTGATGTATAGTGTACACTCAATACGCTGTGTGCATATCTGTATACACTAGATTGTATATATTTTAAGACACCACGTCAAGTAGTGTGCTATATACTGTAACCCCCAAATGCACTGATATATAGTGTACACTCAATACGCTGCATGTATATCTGTATACACAAGACTGTATATATTTGAAGACACCAAGTCAAGTAGTGTGCTATATACTGTACACCCCCGAATGCACTGATATATAGTGTACACTCAATACGCTGTGTGCATATCTGTATACACTAGATTGTATATATTTTAAGACACCACGTCAAGTAGTGTGCTATATATTGTAACCCCCAAATGCACTGATATATAGTGTACACTCAATACGCTGTGTGTATATCTGTATATACAAGACACCAAGTCAAGTAGTGTGCTATATACTGTACACCCCCGAATGCACTGATATATAGTGTACACTCAATACGCTGTGTGTATATCTGGATACAGTAGACTGTATATATTTGAAGACACCACGTCAAGTAGTGTGCTATATACCGTACACTCCGATTGCATATTTATATATTTTAAGACACCACGTCAATAATCGGTAATCAGACCTCATAGTGCTTAACCACTTGCTGACCGCCCCATAGCAGATTTACTGCTACAGCACGGCCGTGCTGTGCAGAATCGTGTATATGTACGTGATTCTGCACTTCCGGGTTTTGGGCACGAGTGCGCACTGCCAACGGCTCGCTCCCATTGTGATTTCGGACCCGATCTCCGCCTTCACTCGCTGATCGAACTTTACACTAACAGAATGCCAGTCTGCCAATGTAAACAAGGTAGACTGTCATTCTGTCAGTACAGAAGACATGGATCCTATGTTTCTGTAAAGCAGAAACACCAATTAATGTCTTCCAGTAGTAAAAGCACCTCCCCCACTACACTGAAACCTTAGCTAGGAACACCGTTAACCCTTTGATCGCCCTGATGTTAACCCCTTCCCTGCCAGCATCATTAGTACTGTGACAGCGCATGTTTTTAGCACTGATCACTGTATTAGTGTCACTGGTCCCCAAAAAGGTGTCAAAAGTATCAGTTAGTGTCCGATTTGTCCGTCTCAATATCGCAGTCCCACTATAAATCACTGTTCACCACCAT
Organism: Glandirana rugosa; assembly: GCA_018402905.1. Lineage (NCBI taxonomy): Eukaryota > Metazoa > Chordata > Amphibia > Anura > Ranidae > Glandirana > Glandirana rugosa. The sequence goes on along the minus strand of BLSH010090345.1, from coordinate 233,544 downwards.
TAGCAGTGGAAAATAAGTAAATAAAAATATCCCCGCTGTAGCTTTTGCGCAAACCAATCAATATACGGTTATTGGGATTTTTTTTTACCAAAAATATGAAGCAGAATACATATTGGCCTAAATTGATGAAGAAAATAGATTTTTTACATTTTTTTATTGGATGTGTTTTATAGCAGAAAGTAAAAATTATTTTTTTTTTTTTCAAAATTGTTGGTCTTTCTTCGTTTCTAGCACAAAAAATAATAACTGCAGAGGTGATCAAATACCACCAAAATAAATCTCTATTTGTGGGAAAAAAGGACATACATTTTATTTGGGCACAGTGTTGCACAACTGTGCAATTGTCAGTTAAAATAACCCAGTGTCATATCGCAAAAAACGGCCTGGTCATGAAGGGGGGTAAATCTTCCAGATGTGAATTGTTTAATTTGTTATCAGTGACATTTTCAAAGCAGCATTAAACCCAAAAGTGAACATTTATTACATTGTAGCTTACCAATTTTTAGATGTGATGGCTGCATTAGTTTTCTTTTTTAGGCATTCTTTCTTCTACAGTAAAACCTTGAATTGTGAGCATAATTTGTTCCGGAAATCCAAAGCACTATATATATATATAATAATCCAAAGCACTCATATATCAATACGAATTTCCCCATACGAAATAATGGAAACTCAGATGATTCGTTCCACAGCCATTTATGCGTTCAGTTTATAGTCCATATAAAAAGATTATAGCAATGTAATAGGTTGTGCAACCATAAAATGTCCATCCACAAATGGCAGCCTCCACAAGGGGATTAGAGTATAAAAGAGAAGAGAGGGGCCTCTAAGTGTAGCAATACATTTAATGAAGATACAACATTTAGCAACTCACATGGTTGATGATTAAAAGAGGAGCAATGCAGGCTTCCGGAGTAAAGATGTCCACATGGACCATCCTCCGCACCGCCGGCTGTCACAGCTGTCAGTCTTCAATCGTGACCCAGGAAGTCTACCCTGCAGTAGAGTGATCTGAAAGCGAGGCTTGAAGCGCTTGTGGAGTGCAGCATGGAAGGACATCGATGCGGAGGATGGTCCATGTGGACAGCTTTGCCCGGGATGCCTGCATACTTTGATGTGCATGTTTTAATTATCAAGCATGTGAGTTGTTAAGTGTTGTACCTTCATTAAATGTAACCATATTGCTGCACTTAGAGGCGCCTCTCCTCTCTTTTATACTCAGTTGTGACATGACGCTACTTGTATATCAAGACATTGCTTGTTTATCAAGCCAAAATGTATAAAAAAAATTAGCTTGTCTTACAAAACACTCTCAAACCAAGTTACTCTCAATCCAAAGTTTTACTGTATTTCCATCTGGTGATCCAGCCAGTAAGACTGTTGTTTTTCAGAAGAGCAAGCTCCCCCGCAGGTATATGAGTTACAGGGATGAGACAAACCAATTAGCACTAACAAGAGTGCTTACATTGGTCAGCTTTTATTTACAGTATGCAGCACCCTGGTCTTGAACAAGGATGATGTCAAATCTAGTTTGCCAGGTGGTAACTAACCTGGCCAATTGTTAGGGGATCTCCTGATTCTTTTCCTAACTCTAAGCTTGATGCACCTCTCTCCTCTGCCATTGGGTGGCACTGCTGCTGATGGCATTGGAATGATAAGGTGCATATGAACTTGGAATATGAATGGATAGGCTGCTCTTGCCAATTGGCAGGGGTTTTCTTGGGCCCCATAGCCTGCTGGGAGAGCCTATTTATTTGGGAGGAGTCAGGTGGTCGGTGTTCTGTGCCACCTGGAGGGATGTCTGGGTGAACGCCTGGGGCCTTTCCGGGAGCACCTGGTTGCTACGCAGTCTGAGGCTTACCCAGGACAAAAAGCAGCAGTGTGGAGTCCGGGCTTCATGTCGGAAGCCTAACCAATTTGCACAGGTTCTGCCGGCCAGAGAACCCCTCTTTGTGGGATGTGAAGGGATAGAGTTGCTAATGGAGGACAACCATTCCTGTCGCCAGAGGCAAAGTGTGAACCAGCAGGGTCAAAGGTAAAGGGGAAACTGTCGCCCTCAAGGGACAATGCTCCTGTTATCAGAGGCCAGAGTTCAGAGCCTGAGAGAGTGCACCAGATCAGCCTTTTTCACTAAGTGGGAACGGTGGAGAAGTTTCAGTGGAAGTCAAGCTAGGAACCCAGCAGGATAGAGGGGGGTGACGCTTGCAAAAGAGTTCAGCAGTTGGGCTGAAGAGCCGAGTAAGGGCTCCAGCAGGTCAGCGTGGGGACACTCAGAAGGTACAGCAGGTGGCTGTGTGAAGTTCAAGGGACCCAGGGGCAGTGGAAGTCCAAGGAATGTTGTTAAGAGACTGTGAGTTCAAGTCCATGAAGCTGCAGCGGGAGGGGCTGTGAGATGGAGGCCAGATCTATACAATGGGGATACCAAGTTTGGTATGTGTACCGATCTGTGTTGAAGTCAGAAGTACAAGTTCAATACCAAAGGAAATAGTTCTTGTCAGGCACAGTTCAGTTGGAAGGTCTGTGGGACGACCTTAGCATCCTATTTTAGTGAGTCTCGGAGTCTGCTAAGTGCTTTTGCACCTATCCAAAGGGTGTCCTGGCCCAAACCCTCTCTCCTCCAGTTCTTTAAGAGAAAAATAAATCACTTTTGTTCTGCATCATCAAAGTGTCCGGTACCCAACTCAATTCTTCTATCTGCACCCACCATGCCAAGTAACCCACCCTATGAATATGGATGTCAGCTTTCCCTGACCCTGAAGCTCACCATCAGCTCTTCAGAGGTCGGGGCCTTGGCTACAAGTATTAATGTAAGACCTTTATCTCAAAATGAAAAAAACTGTTGTTGTAATTTCTTATAAAGTGTTAGCTGGAGTTTGGATTTAGTTTGTTAGTGTATTTAAATCTGCTAGTACATCTAACACTCCCCTCCACCCCCAATTACCAATGCTGCGGTCCACACATGCCCCCCTGTGCTCCTTTATCCAGAGTGGCAGCACTCTAATACAGGAAGTGTGTTACTGGCCAGATCAGCAGGGAAAACAGAGGGGAAAAAAGCCTAAAAAGGAAAATTAATGTAGCCCACTAAATGAATGTTGCATTCATTTTCTAAAACAAAGATATTTAGTAAATAACCAAAATACATATCAGTTCCCTGCTTTTCTCTCTCCTCCTGGTAAGGCAGATGGGCCCTTCCTCTGGGTGTCCACACCACTGAGCAGGTGTCCATACCCTGTTGGCTGTCCAGTGAATAGGCCCTAAAAAAACTGTAGCCTTGTGATGATGTCAGGAGGATGCGACTGATTTACTGCGGTGCTGAATCCACTGGTTATGATTCCTAGACGGTACGCTGGTGAGAAACATGGTTGCTTCCAATCTACCGCCGCACATCTAACAATGAAAGAATCCTGGCAGGAAAAGAGAGATCACAGCTGCTACATCTTTATTGCTGAATCAAATATTGGATGGGACCAACTACAAATTCCAGAGAAAAGTATTACTATTATTATTATACAGGATTTATATAGCGCCGACAGTTTGTGCAGCGCTTTACAACATTAGGGCAGACGGTACAATTACAATACACTTCAATTCAATGCAGGAGGAATCAGAGGGCCCTGCTTGTTAGAGCTTACAATCTAGGAGGGAGGGTCAAGTGATACGAAAGGGTAATAACTGTGGGGGATGATTTGATGGAGAAGATAAAAATTGTAGTAGTTAGGTGGAGGCAGGATAGGCTTCTCTGAAGAGAAAAGTTTCCAGGGATCCCCTAAAAGTGGATAGATTTGGAGACAGCCTGACAGATCGGGGTAGGGAATTCCAGAGGATGGGAGAGGCTCGGGAGAAGTCCTGGAGCAGAAGGTCTTGGGAAGAACGAAGAGGACAATTAGGTTGGCATTTTGAGACCAGGTTAGTGATGTAGCTGGGGGCCAAGTTGTGGATGGCTTTGTAACTTATTGTTAGTATTTTGAATTTAATTTGTTGGGGTGTTAAGGTACATTTGTTGTGACGTGCAAGAGAACTACATTGAGGAGTGTCTTGATGAACGATTTAGGTGCAAAAGTAAAACAGATCTATTATTAACAGAGCAGCGTCTCGTGTCACCAACGGGGCTCACATTGAACATTTCTAGTGCAGAGGTAAAACTTGAACAGTAAGGCTGGGTTCACACTAGCTGTGGCCGTAGCTCTTAGTATGGGGTCCGGTGCGTCCCTGCTCTCCATTTCAGGTTCAAATCAGGTCCAAATTTATTTCTGAATTTGGACCTGAAACTGAGCCAAAGACGCACAGGACCCATTTCCAGTGTGCCACACGGTCGCCCCAGAGATGTGTGAATCAGCTCAATTGAGAGCCGGTCATGCTCTCCTGTCATGCAAATTGATTGTGGGGAAACCAGTATCCAATTCCCATAAGTGTGAACCCAGCCTAAGACCCCATACACACTATCCAACTTTTGTTGTCAGATTTCCTTCAGATTTACCAAAACCATGTAGTGCAAGGACCTGCCTGATTGCATACACATTGAAACTTCTAAGGTTTGACCTCATATTATATGGTTTTGGTAAATCTGAAGGAAAAAAATCTACAGAAAATTGCATAGTGTGTATCCAGCTATAATGTGCCTTTTTATGTAAATACAATTGTGTTAGGTAAATTCCGATATGAATAAACCAGCTTTACTTTTGCACCATCCCTTTTGAATCACACAGTATTATATTTACTTGTTTTAAACTCTTTTTAAATTTCTTCAGTTGATTCCTGGTTTCTGGCCTAGGCCAAAATCTTGTCATACATCCCAGCCATCTGCATGAGCATTTTTTTTTCTTTCATTTAGAGGAGGAGCTTTTTCAGGTAAGCACATGCTCCTGCCTGCATGCCTGAGCTAAGGGCAGATGGATTCCAGGAAGTAAATGCTACATGAATCGAATCATCTGCCCTTACCTAAGATGGCCACAACCAGAAATGCTAGAAGGCGTTTTTCAAAGTGATATCTCAGCAAACTAAAGCATGGAGACATGGATGCAGCCTATTGCATCAGGGTGTGCACCCCAAAGCTTCACATACATATGTGTGTGTGCATGTGTATGCATACTGATGGTGTCAGTAGAGCAGTAAATGGTGTCATTAGGGCAAAGATTGGTGTCAGTAGGGCAGTGGATGGTGTCAGTAGTTTATATTTTTATTATTTGATCTTTTTTACAATTTTTTTTTTAATTATTTCTTTAAAAAAAATTTAGGAGCCCTATTAGGGGGCTTTGGTGAAATACCAGTGGTCTAAATAGGGGGAATCTGTGCCACACAGGGTGATTAGAGTGTGCCCCGACACACCTGGCACACCCTATGCGCACACCTATACACACACACTGGATATAAAACATTTATATGTATACCTCTATTTTTGTTTGGTTCATTTGTTTGTATCATATCTGTGTGAGTGTGGTTGTTTGCTTGGCGTTCTGCTTTAACTGATCATATGTAGTGCTGCTAAACAGCTTTGGTTTAAAAAAAATACATAACAGGATTTTTTCACAATTATTCCTTTTCTGTAGACCTCATTATTGGTGGATCAGACAAAGTGCATGCTTTAATACGAGTGCATAACAATCTTTTCTCTTTCCATTCCCAACATCCAATATTATTGTGCTAAATAAAAAATAACAATATACATAACAGCATATGTTTGCATACAATGAAAACATCACAAGCAATGCTGCAGTTATAGTCAATCTATGGAAAGTGTGTATTATGGAAATGGCTTCCATTCTGCACGCCCCAAGGGACCAGCAGGAAAAAGCAAAAAGACTTTAGGCGTATTGTAGCTAAACATCACTTTAATAATTCATGACTCCATTGTATTTCCAATTGCTCAAGTTGTCTGGTATATACCCCAGAACAGTTTGTACTACACAAAACTGACTTACAAAATCATTTCACAATGTAATTGTAGCCCCCTCTGTTTTACCTTCTTGAAAATACAGCCTCCAATAAATGCCAATTATGTATTTATCTGTGACAGCCCGAGGGAGAAACACATTTTCATAGAGATATCCTTGCGAGCAGGCAAAAAAAAGGCTTGTGCAATACATGTTCTGTAAAATATACTATATAATAAAATAAAAGTATAAAATATAAAGCATAAGTATGTGTGTGAGTATATACATGCAGTAAATGCATATATATATATATATATATATATATATATATATATATATATATATATATATATGTATACAGTATCTCACAAAAGTGAGTACACCCCTCACATTTTTGTAAATATTTTATTCTATCTTTTCATGTGACAACACTGAAGAAATGACACTTTGCTACAATGTAAAGTAGTGAGTGTACAGCTTGTATAACAGTGTAAATTTGCTGTCCCCTCAAAATAACTCAACACACAGCCATTAATGTGTAAACCTCTGGCAACAAAAGTGAGTACACCCCTAAGTGAAAATGTCCAAATTGGGCCCAAAGTGTCAATATTTTGTGTGGCCACCATTATTTTCCAGCACTGCCTTAACCCTCTTGGGCATGGAGTTCACCAGAGCTCCGCATGTTGCCACTGGAGTCCTCTTTCACTCCTCTATGACAACATCACGGAGCTGGTGGATGTTAGAGACCTTGCGCTCCTCCACCTTCCGTTTGAGGATGCCCCACAGATACTCAATAGGGTTTAGGTCTGGAGACATGCTTGGCCAGTCCATCACCTTTACCCCCAGCTTGTTTAGCAAGGCAGTGGTCATCTTGGAGGTGTGTTTGTGGTCGTTATCATGTTGGAATACTGACCTGCAGCCCAGTCTCTGAAGGGAGGGGATCATGCTCTGCTTCAGTATGTCACAGTACATGTGGGCATTCATGGTTCACTCAATGAACTGTAGCTCCCTGGTGTGGGCAGTACTCATGCAGCCCGAGACCATAACACGCCCACCACTATGCTTGTCTGTAGGCAAGACACACTTGTCTTCGTACTCCTCACCTGGTTGCCGCCACACACGCTTGACACCATCTGAACCAAATAAGTTTATCTTGGTCTCATCAGACCACAGAACATGGTTCCAGTAATCCATGTCCTTAGTCTGCTTGTCTTCAGCAAACTGTTTGAGGGCTTTCCTGTGCATCATCTTTAGAAGAGGCTTCCTTCTGGGATGGCATCCATGAAGACCAATTTGATGCAGTGTGCGGCGTATGGTCTGAGCACTGACAGGCTGACCCCCCCACCCTTTCAACGTCTGCAGCAATGCCATCAGTTTCCATGTGTAACTCCCAGTAACCAGTAAGAGAGAATGAGAGCGATAACACCAAATTTAACACATCTGCTCCCCATTCACACCTGAGACCTTGTAACACTAATGAGTTACATGACACCGGAGAGGAAAAATGGCTAATTGGGTCAAATCCTGACATTTTCAATTAGGGGTGTACTCACTTTTGTTGCCAGCGGTTTAGACATTAATGACTGTGTGTTGAGTTATTTTGAGGGGACAGCAAATTTACACTGTTATACAAGCTGTGCACTCACTACTTTACATTGTAGCAAAGTGTCATTTCTTCAGTGTTGTCACATGAAAATATATAATAAAACATTTAGAAAAATGTGAGGGGTGTACTCACTTTTGTGAGATACTGTATATATACTGTATATATACTTGGTACTATGCAAAGGTTTTAGGCAGGTATAGTAAATTGCTGTTAATGAAAAATGCCTTCAGAAATAGAATCAATAGTTTATATTTATCAATTAACAAAATGGAAAGTAAATGAACAGAAGAGAAATCCAAATCAAATCAATATTTGGTGTGACCACCCTATGTTGTCAAAACAGCATCAATTCTTCTAGGTACACTTGCACACAGTTTTTGAAGGAACTTGGCAGGTAGGTTGTTCCAAACATCTTAGAGAACTAACCACTGCTCTTCTCTGGATATAGGCTGCCTCAAATCCTTCTGTATCTTCATGTAATCCCAGACAGACTCAACAATGTTCAGATCAGGGCTCTGTGGTGGCCAAACCATCACTTCCAGGACTCCTTGTGCTTATTTACACTGAATATAGTTCTTTATGACATTGGCTGCATGTTTGGGGTCGTTGTCCTGCTGCAGGATAAATGTGGGGCCAATCACATTCCTCTCTGATGGTATGGCATCACTCAGCATTGGTAATACAATTTCTATTTAAGCAATGCTAAGGAGATCTATTCAAACAAATTCTGCAAGATGATATATGGATTAAATATATTATGGAAAATGCAAATATGAAACGGATTTGTAAGTGAACATGTATGCATGTATGTACATGTAACGCTACCCCCGCAGGAGCTGCTTAAAGTGGTTGTCAACTTGTGACAACCACTTTAACCTACAGGTAAGCAAGCCTATGATAAGGCTTACCTGTAGGTGCACTGCATGTCTCCTAAACCTGTACGGTTCAGGAGATATGCAGTGTTGAAGCTGTGCCAACGTCATGTCGGCACATGCGCAATGAAGGAATGGCCTGCGTGCCGTTCATCCACTGCGACCGTGCCGTGACTGGCGGCTACCATGCACATGCACGGGAGTGACGTCATGCGACTCCGGCCAGTCACGGCCCCGGAAAGAAGAGGGGCTGAAGATGGACGTGGCCAGCACAGGGGACATCGCTGGATGTCGCAGACTTTGTTTGCAGGTAAGTGGCACATAACGGGCTGCTATGCGATGCATAGTAATCCATTATGCTTCTACATTACAAGGGGACATAGAGGAAGTAAACCCCATCTGCGTTTACTTCCTCTTTAAGTATGTTCAGTCCGTTACTTTTCCTCTCAACTCCAATAACAGTCTCAATCCCCTCTGGCACACCTGGAAATACTAGGTTCAAGTATTATTGTGTTAGTTCCCCTTTAACCACTTCTTGACCAGCGCTGTAAATAGGCGGTGGCTTGTTTTGAGTGGCTGTACCGGGACATAGCCTGCAGCTGCAGGCTATGTCCCGGTATCGTTTTTTAGAGTGGACGGTCGGCTATCGAGGGGTGATGACCAATTCGGCTCGGGAGCCGCTCGGCCGTTATCCCAGGGGGTGGGAGACCGGGGAGACAATCCAGCACCTACACCGGCTAGAAGGAGACCTGACAGAAGCCGTAATCAGCTCCGATCGGGCCTCCTTCGGCAAATTCCAGAAGCGACGTCACAATGTCACTTCCGGTTTACTCGCCAGCTAACAGCGCCAATTTAAAAAAAATGACAGTATTCAGAATCGCCGTTTTTGGTGACCTGAATACTGTGAAATGCAAAGGAGGGATGGGGGTCTTTTAGACCCCCCAGCCCTCCAAAAAGTGTACCTGTCACCATATATTACTATCACAAGGGATGTTTACATTCCTTGTGATAGCAATAAAAGTGATCAGAATTTTTCTTTTATAAAGGAACAGTGTTAAAAATAAATAAATAAAAAAAGCCCGCGTCGAGCCCGCATATGAAAACAGTGTTCAAACCACACATAATTCCCAATTGTGTCGCGTTAAACCATAAAGTGCATATCCTTATATAGTGCATATATAGTACATCTGTAGTGCAAAAAAAACTGATACAGTTCAATGATACAAACAATTGATCAAACATAAAAATATCTTGATAGAGTGCAATGACAGATTGAAATTCATTAAACCAGTTAAGGTAAATAACATAAAGTGCAAACGTGCATATAGTGACTTTTTGAAAAAAAAACGACTGCAAAGCCAGGTTCGTCAGCAGCAAATAATGTTATCCAGTTTATAAATAGCTTTGTAATGTGCTATTAACAGTTCCCACAGCCAGAGAAGAGAGAGTTCTGGATACTTTAAGGCTGGAGGAAAAAGTATAGAAACTTGGACTGATTCCTCAGATCCTCCACCACCGAGCACCAAGTGACACCTTCAGTAAGAAACAAGATGAGGTACTCTTACTGGAGTCTATGGACCCACTATTTCTAGTTGGGTCATCAGTGCAGGCAGATAAACCCTCTGCAAGGTGTATGTTGTCACTATCGTGATAAACCTCTCCTAGGCAGCAGAGACTTCCGTTTGGCAAAGGTACACTATATTCCTCCAACTCAACTCCCGGGCTCATTAATAGCAAGGAAAAGAAAAAGGAATCCACATAGTGTAACTCCGCATAACAGTCATTTATTAAAACCATAAAAACAGGTACTCACAAACATCCGTGTATACAGCGCATAAAATAAGTAAAGCCGGCAGATTAACAGTTCGCCCATCCTTCTGGGAGCACGTGGGGCGTGGTGACGTCAGCGCGTGGCTCCGCTCCTGTATCAGTTTTTTTTGCAGTACAGATGCACTATATATGCACTATATAAGGCTATGCACTTTATGGTTTAGCACGACACATTTGGGAATAATTTGTTACACTGTGTTTTTATTGCATGGTCTGTTGCAGTATGAACCCATTTTTAACCATTCAAACCACACATGTAAGGTATTGCCGCGATCACCAGAGTGTGAGCAATAATTCTAACAAAAGACCTCCTCTGCATCTCTAAACTGGTAACCGTTAAAATTTTTTAAAGCGTCGCCTATGGAAATTTTTAAGTAGTGGACTTTGACGCCATTCCGCGAGTGCGCGCAATTTTCAACTGTGTCATGTATGGTATCTATTTACTCGGCATAATATTCTCTTTCACAATATACAAAAAAATTTGGCTAACTTTACTGTTGTCTTATTTTTTAACTCAAAAAAAATTTCCAAAAAAATCACGCTTGAAAGACCGCTGCGCAAATACCGTGTGTCAAAAGGTATTGCAAGAATCGCCATTTTATTCTCTAGGGTGTTTGAAAAAATATATATATAATGTTTGGGAGTTTTAAGTAATTTTCTAGCAAAAAAACTGATTTTAGCTTGTAACCAACAAATGTAAAAAAGGGGCCCGGTTGGTAAGTGGTTAAATAGGGCACAGTAAGAGAAACACACAAGGTTTGAGAAAATCAATGGTATTTACTCAAAATATTTTTGGGATAAAGAGGAACTCTAGATTGACAAGTTATAGCAATCACTTGTGAATAAATGACAACACAATACCAATGTATCATATACTATCTTAGTTGTAATCTAAAGATTCTGTACACGAGACTACTGCATGTAAAACCACTCTACTATTCACTCTCCGACAGGCACCTAATAAATAATATGTGAAAGTTTACACTCAGGTACAGATCATATGTCTATAGATCAACCAGTATAATTGTTATGCTAAACAGATACAACTCAATTGACCGTAGGTAAACTAGTACAATATTACAGATACACACAAGCTCTACCTGCTCTGTAATGGAGGGTTCCTAGGTGAATTTTGTATGCTCCAAACTGGGCAAGTATTGAAACCTACTAAATAAGAAGAAAGCAAATGCAACTGTAGTAAATCAATGCTCCTGGATCAAAGTTCAGCAATTCTTCAGCCAGCTCTTTAATTGAGATGATAGGCACTCAGCAAATGACTGTAGTAGCTGCAAACAGACTTTTACAAGTAGTGCACTATAATGATGTAAGGCACTCTTACTGCAATGAAAGAAAGACCTTCACAGTGGCCACTGACTTTACATGAAACTAGAGCTGACAGCAATCCAGTAAAAGAGTTTGAATGATTGTATTCCAACTGTTTCTTCTCTGTTAATGCCCAGGCCTTAGCTAACAATAAGTATGAGAAATCGTTTTTTATGCGCACAGTACTATATTGATGTGCCTAACCCGCTCACCCAACCGGAACAGTGACTGTGAGGGATGGATCTGCTGCTCGGATGATGGTAACGATGAAGATGGAGATGATAAGGGTGGCACCCCAGCTCTCTGATACCTTGGATTAATTTCCCCCAGCTCTCTCTGCGGTTCTCCAAGATCAATCGCCCCAGCGAGATGCAAGAAACAGACTCCACTTGGTGCAGGGCAGATTCTCCAGGCTACTCACTGGAGTACTAGGTAAAATTGGTGTAGCGCTATTACAATTTATAAATATAAATGTCAAATAAAGTCCATTTAATCAGTCCCATGCCAAAGCCATCACATCAAGCAGGAAGTGCTTCCGCAAAAGGATAGGAGACCACCACGGACACCAAACACACAGCCTCTTACCCCCTGTAATATACCCTCATCACAAAGGTCATAAAAGCATGGGAAGACAAGTTTGGGTGTCTCAGCCACTCACTGGAGTACTACACAATTACTGAACCTCTCAGTCTGTGGGAGTAGGCAACAACACAGGATCCTGCAAGAGAGACAGAGTGTCAGGCCTCAGCCTCTGCTTAAATAACTTCTCCCATGAGGCACCTTGCTCCCAGCAATCCTTCTGATGCTGCCACTTGTAAAAGCCTCCTTCCTTGACTGCTGTAACTGTTCCTTCCATTGGCTCTCTTCCTATGTCCATAGAAGCACACCAGAGAAGAAGTGTAACTTGATCCTTCTGTGTGTCTGTGTAACTCTTCACACATTACATTAAGTTCAGTCAGTGACACTTCTGGTTCTGACGCCTAATGGACTAGCTGCATGCCATCTCGGCTCCCACAGCGGTCCCACAAATCGGCCTAAAAAATGCATCAGTGACACCCACTTGGACTGTCTCTTACACTCGCTCGGACAATAGATCAGTACCTCGATAAAATGGGGTCCAAATCCTCACAGGCACAGCGCACAGAAGAGACCGGAGAACAGGCCACACATCCCATCATGGCGGCAGCCAGGGGGATGGAGGTAAGCAACGGGGAGAGCCAGCTCCCCCAACACAAGAGCACACCAACACAGAGCTCATTGCCCAGGCTGTCGCTGCCCTTCTAGCACCAACCATAGCAGCCTCCTTGGAAAAAGTAATCCAGGCTGGCATGGCGGCAATGAATAGAGAGCTCAGAGAGCACACAACCAGACTGAACGAAGCTGAGGAGCGCATATCACATGTGGAAGACGAACTGACACAGACCCAGCACTCTGATCGAACGCAGGATCAACAGATAAAATTGATCATTGACAAATTACAAGACCTAGAGAATAGGTCCAAGAGGAGTAACTTGAGATTCATAGGAGTGCTGGAATTCTTGCAATCTCAGGCCCTGGCAAGCTTCTGCTCCATTAAAATACCTGCAGCACTAGGCCTCCCTGGACCCTGCCAGGTAGAGCATGCTCACCGCCTGGGACCAGCAACCCAGGAATACAAAGCACCACAGCCAATAATAGCCAAGTACCTTAACTACGGCAAAAAGCATACCCTCCTGCAAAAATTTAGGCAGCAAAGATCGTTACTCATCGACGGGGTTAAAATACAAATTTTTGCAGACTATTCGGCTGAAGTGGTGAAACAAAGGAAGGCCTTTTAAAATGTCTGCATGGAGCTATTTAAACAGAAGATAAAGTTCACATTAGCATTCCGGCAGTTCTACGCCTGAGATCGCCAAATGGAGACCAACTCTCTTTCCACAGCCCATCAGAAGTGGAGCACTTCCTTCACAATCTCAACCCGAGGTCCTATGCTAATGCACTAGCCAAGGATTTATCACCTATGTGTCCCCTCGACCAAAGCAGCCCCAGAAAGGATGCCCCAAAGAGATTCAAGCACTCCAGAGATGCCTACAATGACCACCCCAAGTGACTGTTCCATATTCACTTGTCTACAGCTTCTCTCCTCAGATGAGTATGCTTCTTTGCTGAACTCTGTCATATTTGTTATTAACCTGGTGTAATCTCCAAACTGTCTCGGTTACACTTGTTACTACAGTTACATTGTCCATAACCTGGGCTCTACTCTATGATCCCCCATTTATAATCTTTAAATTGAATTGTTTCATTCTGATCATTGTTCTCACTCTGTTAAAATGATCTACTCTTTTTCTGCATGGGTGAACTTGTCAAACTCCTCACACTGCATTTTTAATGGGTATACCACCAGCCAAATAACACACACAATGTGTATCCCCATTCTTACAACTCAAAGGGACAAGCTCTAGGGAGCTGAACCTGATGCAGTCATGCCATGTGGAAAAAAGAGTCACTATATTTGTTAATTTTTTTTTTACTTTCTACCCTATTTTCCCCACCCTTTGCTGCACGTTAACTCTCACATAAAAATTGTGCCAATATACCTACTCTTTCCTTGCCAACAACAACCACCCTCTAAAGTAAAAACATACCTCAAATACACTATGTTGAGCTTTATTTTATTTGTCTATACTAGCCCTAGCGCATATCTTCTAAACCCTTTTGTTACATGAGAATAGTAACCTGGAATGTTAAGGGGCTAGGGTCTCCCAATAAGCGTACCAAGGTTTTACGTCATCTCAAACGCCTAAAGGCGGATATTGCTCTGATTCAGGAATCTCATCTAACAGCACAAAATTTCTTTAGAATGAAGAAAATGTGGGTGGGTGATGTTCTGGGCTCAGTAGGGTCTGGCCGTAGGGCTGGAGTACCGATATTAAATTATCAAAATTTTCCAGGCAAAATTATATCCCTAGACGCGGACACCCAAGGCTGGTTAGCGACAGTACACCTAAGTTGGGGAACTAGAGAACCCAGGATCTCCAATATTTATACCCCAAATAATCCGGGGTAACAATTTTTCATGGATCTTATCCAACACCTACTGAAATATCCCCTCTCACCACACATAGTGGGAGGTGACTTTAATTTCACTATGAAAGACACTGAGGACCATTCTCATCCTAAAACCGAACGTACTAAACCCAAACCCTCTCCCACTACATCCTTACTGTCAGAAACAATGGACTCCTTACACCTCACAGACCTCTGGAAACTGCACCCAGTAGATAACGAATTCACCTTTTTACTCTTCTCCCCATAGATTCTTCACAAGACTAGCTTACCTTTTCAGCACAGAACATCTGATACCACACGTTAGAGACACGGACATACATGAAATTGTTATTTCGGACCATGCCCCTGTATCTATGGTACTAACAGACCCTAACTCACAAGCCAAATGTCGCCTATGGTGTTTCCCAGCCTATTTGGCTAACAATAAGGATTTTCAATCCACAATTACAAAGGCCTGGGAGGACTACACATACACCAACAGAGAGCACCAAGACAACCCCAACCTTTTCTGGAAGGTTGGAAAAGCCTGTTTAAGAGGACAAATATTCTCATATGCATCATCGTACAGAAAACACACATTGTCTAAATATAAAGAGGCAAGTCTTAATTTAAAACATGTTCAAGCACCCCTAACCGCATCCAACACCCCAACTCAAAGGGAGGAATGGCATGAAGCAAAGCAATCCTTTGACCATTGGGCCAACTCCCTAGAACTATTTCACAGAGCACAAACAGATGCCCCTATGTTCAAATTTGGCAAAAAAATCTGGCAAGCTACTTTCCAGACTATGTAAAGGCCCTTATAAGCCCACTTTTATTACTTTTCTTCAGGACAAACTAGGGAAAATATGCACCCAACCTGCCGAGGTAGCCCAGGTGATTCTGGACTTTTATCCCTCTCTCTGTGCACCAGACCCTATAGACACCACCCTAGCACAGAAATTCCTAAACTCTCTCAATTTACCAAAGGTTTCACTGGAACAGCTCACGCCCCTCAACTCTCCTATCTGTCTTGCAGAGGTCCAAAACACAATGCAACACCTACCCTCAGCTAAGACACCAGGCCCTGATGGCTTTACAGGCAAATTCTTCAAATCCATGGTAGAAACCCTCATAAAACTCCTTGAAAAAAGGGGAAAGACCCTCTAGAACCTGGCTCATACAGACCCATTTCTCTTTTAAGCCTCGACACAGAAATTCTTTCTAAGATAGTGGCCAATAGGCTCGCTAACATCATTCCCTCCTTGATTAATTCAGAACAATCTGGTTTTGTCAAGGGTAGAACGGCCTCTCTAAATATTTGTAAAGTGATGGGGGCAATGCAATATGCTTCCAGTCATCCTAAGAGTGACAATGCCATCATCACCTTAGATGCAGAAAAGGCCTTTGACAATATACATTTCGATTGGCTATTCCTTGCCCTGACTAAATTACATTTTGAAGGCCCCTTCACACATTTAATTCATTAAATGTATTCCTCACCCTCGGCTAAACTAGTAGCGGCTGACATCCTGAGTAAGGATTTCAGACTTTATAAAGGTACTAGACAAGGATTCCCCCTATCCCCCTTACTCTTCAACCTCACTATCGAACCCCTATCCAGACACCTACTATTTAAAGCAGTCAAGAACTCAGATCTGCACTTTTCGCAGACGACGTTCTAATCTTTACAACCCTCCCACAAACCGATGATATCACCATCAAGGAGATCTTCGATATGTTCAAAGCATGCTTGGGTCTTAGAATAAATTATAGCAAAAGTGAGATCCTCCTCCTAGGTTCACAAAAACCACTGCAATGGTTGAAGGACCTGCCCTTCACCATGGAAATATCTCACATCACATACCTGGGCATAAAAATAGGCAAAACTCCCTCCTCTTGATATCCATTAAACTTTTTTATACGCTCTTTGACAAAATATCACTTGGACTTTCCCCTCTCGCTCCTGGGGAGATGCTATCTTTTCAAAATGACAAGTTTTGCCAGACTACTCTACCCCCTAGAAACAGTCCCACTGTTAATGAGACACAAAGATGTTCAAAATCTTTATAGAATGGTCACCAAATTAATTTGGCATGGGGAAAGACCAAGAATTGCCTTAAAAAACTCCATCTCCCCAGGAGCAAGGGGGGTGCCAATGTTCCTAATATAAGATTATATAGTCTAGTGTGTCTGCTGCGTATTGGTATGGACTGGATAACGCAGGAGTCCCGTTACTCTAACTACGACATGGAATCTCAGATGGTTCAGCCTTTTTCACTAGCTGCACTTCTCCATACAAATTGGAACTCTTTGTATCCCACCCTTAAACACAACACACTTCTATGAGATACCATCATAGCATGGAGAGAAATACGCAAACTCCTAAAATTACCACCACAATGTGTCTAGTCATCTACCTATCAGGGGCCACCCGAACTTCCCATCTGGACTTCTCTACAACACTTATAAAATCTGGGAAAAGAAAGGCCTACCCACTTTTGCATCCCTATGTAACCCAGCAACGGGAGCCTTTATACCTTTTCAAGATGTAGCCAAGATCTTTTCTCTTCCATTGACTCACATTTTTTTACTACTCTCAATGCCAAATCTATTGGAAAGCCACCTGTAACAACAACCCCAAATGCCTTGAAACCTTGATATTGTACAAATTGATAACCAAAGGCTCATACTTAATCTCCGACATTTATAAACCACTTAGACTAACTACTTATCTCCTTTCACTAATCTCATCAGCAGTGGCCTGGTCGAAAAACTTCAGCATAGAGGCCCTACCAGAAAAAAATCACCAAAGGCTACAAAATAGTCCTCTGGAGGGGGTGGGGGTGGGGTCGGCGCGCACCCAGCAATGTCCATGACCGTCGGGTCTCCCAGACCCGGTGTGTCACGGATCAGGGTAAAGGGCCAATGACAGCGGACCTTTATCACTTGATCACTCCGTCCAATGGACGGAGTGATCACTTGTATACAAACCGGAGCGCATGTCCAGTTCAGCTCCTCCCCTCTGCTTGTACCAATCGCACAGCGTGTGAGGGAGCGGGTGCAGCAGCGCTGTGGGCTGCATGTGAAGTGCCCACAGCGCTGATCTGTGCCCACCCCTAACACACCAATACATCCCTGGCTCATTATCCCTGGCACATCCATCCATGCATCCCTGGCTCATCCATCCATCCCTGGCTCCTCCATGCATCCCTGGCTCATCCATCCATCCCTGGCTCATCCATCTATCCCTGGCTCATTCATCCATCCCTGGCTCATCCATGCATCCCTGGCTCATCCATCCATAAATCCCTGGCTGATCCATCCATACATCCCTGGCTGATCCATCCATATATCCCTGGCTGATGCATGCATACATCCCTGCATCCCTGGCTCATCCATACATCCCTGGCTCATCCATACATCCATCCCTGGCTTATCCATCCCTGGGTCACCCATATCTGGCTCATCCATCCATCCCTGGCTCACCCATATCTGGCTCATCCATCCATCCATGGCTCATCCATCCATTCCTGGCTTACCCAATTCCTGGCTCATCCATTCCTGGCTCACCCAATTCCTGGCTCACCCATTCATGGCTCACCCAGTCCCTGGCTCACCCGTCCCTGGCTCACCTGTCCACATCCATGTTCCATCCCTAGCTCATCTGTTCACCTCCATGTTCCATCCCTGGCTCATCCATCCACATCCATGCTCCATCCCTGGCTCATCTGTCCACATCCATGTCACTACAGTGCCCATCAGCGCCTCACAAAAGTGTGATAGGTAGTCAAATTAGATTTAAAATGTGTGTCCCTGTCAGGAAGCAGGTGTGAGGCCGAGATGTTAGAGGGCTTCCCTTGCGGCTAAGTGCACAGCTACCCTGAGGATGAGACAGGGGAGCAGCGCCCAAAGAAGCACGGGGCACCAGCAGGTAATTCCAGACGACTGTGTAGCAGGAAGTTGCAGGAACAGCTGGTGGTTGCTGGCGTGCTTAAGGCTCCGTGGGGAGTCAGCTGGAGACAAGGTCAGAAGGAACAGGACCACGTGGCAAGGTCGACGAAGGAGACTAGATTGGCACATACTGGGGCCGAACGGAAGACTGGAACAGAGGTCGACTGAGGGGTGCCTCGGAATTCGTGCGGTCGTTGGTGGTCGACAAGGACGTTGAAGGACGATGTGTCAGCAGACCTTAATGGACGACCACGGGGCACGAAGAAACCCGCGACGAGGGGACAGAGTAGGAGTCCCATCGACACGTGAATCGGCGTTCCCTTCGGGAGATTGTAGAGCCGGAGTGTGGACGAAGGACTGTCCCTGTGTGTAAAATTTAGATTAAACTGATGGATAGTGTGAAAACACTCCGCGACTACCCGTGACATCACTGTACCTACACCTGTCTACTCGGTCCCTACCTCGTACCTACACCTACCTACTCGGTCCC
>BLSH010090345.1:186117-202111 GCA_018402905.1 Glandirana rugosa | reverse complement strand
CAATGTAACTACTTAAAGGTACTTTTTTAATTCAAATTCTTTTTAAGTGAATTAATAGGGCACATGTCAGCACTTCTCCCAATGGAGTGCAGTGGCCGCCATTGTTTTTTTTCTTTTGGCGGGGCGGCAAACAGCCACCCCCCCCCCCGGAGGGCAGTCGGTGCATCAAAGCCCTGCACTTACCCCAACTAGGAAACGGGCAGTGGTGTCTGGTGAGTGGGTGCTTTCCTTCTCCTCCATGGTGTGGAGCACTGCGGTTTCTGCTGTGCATCCCCCTCCTCCTCCTCCAAGGATTGCCTGACTTCTCAGGCAATCGGGAAACGGGTAACTGACCTGCACTTCCTGATTGGCCGAGAGACAATTCAGTGATAGAAAAGCTAATATTCATTTGCTTTTATAACAAACGTGATTGGGATGTGAGCGTAATGCTCTGTGCTCAGAGTCCACTCTATTTTGAAACCTATTAGAGCCTATGGTTCTAATCAGGTGCTTCAAAAAACACCCCCGCCGCTGTAATTCATGGGGCCGGGCGCATGAATAGGGGCTGGCTGCGGCGGCCATGGATAGATCCATGCTATGCATGAATCTATCCATTTAGCATACGGGTGGGGGGGGTGAAGTGCCCATGCACCCTTAATGGACGGGCCGCCCCTGATAGAGTGGTTTTCCTGCCAGGGAGAGCCAGCAAGAAGATACATTACATGTTTGTGACATGGATAGAATATATTCAACACATCTGTTCAGGACTAGGAGAGCAATGAAGCAGGGGCATTTCAATGTCACAGTAGTGACTAGCTGAACATACCTGGGTTTTGGGGCAGATTCAGTCAACATTACAAAAGTTCATATACCGTACCCCACTGAAGTCAATGGGAGGCAAAAATAAAAATAATAAAAAACAGCAATGACTATTTTCATAGCTAATTGGAATTTGTCAATCATAGGCATAAGCGGCTGGACACTACCCTGGAGGACATGTAAAAAAATAAAAACTTTTTCTTTAAATTCTGCTTAGAGCAACGATTTTTAATACAGCTTAAAGTATTAAATAACAACTTAAAGCTTTACCCACTTGCCGACCGCTGATCGGCAATTGACGGCGACAGTGTGGCGCTCCTGCGCAAATCGCTGTCATATGACGGCGGCTGCGAGATCGCGCCCACTCTCCGCCGGCCAACCGCGATGCCCCCCCCCCGGATTGAAAGAACGGAGGTCCGTGTAAGTAAACACGGACCTCCGTTCTGTGAGGGGGGAAGGGTTGTGATCACAGCCTTCCTCTACATGGAAGCTGTGATCGCTTCCCTTCCCCAGCTAGGGCAGTCCCCCCACAGTTAGAACACGCCCAGGGAACACTGGTAACCCTTAGAGAGCCCCCTGCAGGTTAACCCCTTCACTGCCAATGGCATTTACACAGTAATCAGTGCATTTTTATAGCACTGATCGCTGTATAAGTGCCAATGGTTCCAAAAAAGTGTCAAAATGTTCCGACATGTCCGCCCCAATATCGCAGTACCGCTAAAAATCGCAGATCGCCGCCATTACTAGTAAAAAATAAAAACCCCAAAAATGAATTCTCATCATCCGTAAACGCAACCACTTTTGCGCAAACCATTCAATAAACGCCGGTTGCGATTTTTTTCTTATCACAAATATGAGGAAGAATATAAATCGGTCAAAACCGATGAAAAAAAATGTTTTTTTATATTTTTTTTGGATTTGAATTTTAGCAAAAAGTAAGAAATTTGGGTTTTTTTGCAAAATTGTCGCTCTTCTTTTGTTTATAGCGGCGATCAGAAATGATGCAGCGGTGATCAAATACCACCAAAAGAAAGCTCTATTTGTGGGAAAAAAAGGATGCAAATTTCATTTGGGTACAACGTCGCACGACTGCGCAATTGTCAGTTAAAGCGACGCAGCGCGAATCGCAAAAAGGGCTCCGGTCCTAAAGTGTGAAATCCTTCCGGGGCTGAAGTGGTTAAAGACCAGCTGCAGTATTCAACTTCAATACAGAGATTACCCCTGCAGTACTTTTTCTGCCACTAGATGACCTTAATCTGTTCAGCATCACAAAAAATGGCCACTGCCCCCACCTATAACTGGCTTTTGCAGCAAGGAGCACGTGGAAGGGCAACCCATGTAAAAAAAAAACAAGTTGGTCAGTGAGTTGAGCTGGGAATTTTCTTTGGTTTTATTCTGAAGGTCAGCATCATTCAACTCACTTCCTCTGAGCCCTGGTCGTCTTGGACCCAATCAAGCCTGTGACTGGACAGTGAAGAAGCAGCCCATTGATGAGATCATTTCTGCTTTCTCTTCCTGTCAACGTGCTTCTTGTCAATGTGGTTGATTCAGTAAAGGAAAATAGACTTTTCACTTTGCAATGGATGTTGCACTTTCCAAGGAAATTTGCCCCAGAGCTTAGTGAATGAGGTGAAGCTCTGCTGACTTCCATCATCCATGTATAAGCAAAAATTTTCCTTGCATTTGATTGTGTATTCTTTGCAAAGTGAAACGTCATCCTTCTGTAGCCAGGAGTCATATAGTGCTCCTTTAGCATGGGGACATTTTATGTTTATTAATGTTGTGGAGGTTCCCACCTAGTGCTGAAACTGCTGAACAGAACGGTCATGTGAGAGGTACTTCTTGTGGGACTTGTAGAGCTACAGAGGAAATTTGCCATTGGATTCTGCAGAGGAAGGACTCCATTTCCCAGGATTTTGTGCTACAGGATGAGCTCTTTGAAGGAATGATGCTTTGTGAGAGAACCTATTTAAGTGGGGGAGGAATGAACTGTAGCTCCCCAGTGCCAGCAGCACTTATGCAGCCCCAGACCATGATACTCCCACCACCATGCTTAACTGTAGGCAAGACACACTTGTCTTTGTGCTCCTTACCTGGTTGAGGCCATATACACTTGACACCATCTGAAACAAATACGTTTATCTTGGTCTCATCAGACCACAGGACATGGTTTACGTAATCCATGTCCTTAGTCTGCTTGTCTTCAGTGAACTGTTTGCGGGCTTTCTTGTGCATCATATTTAGATGAGGCTTCCTTCTGTGACGACAGCCATGCAGACTAATTTGATGCAGTGTGTGGCATATGGTCTGAGCACTGACAGGCTGACCCCCCACACCTTCAAACTCTGCAGCAATGCTGGCAGCACTCATACGTCTATTTCCCACAGACAACCTCTGGATATGATGCTGAGCACATGCAGTCAACTTCTTTGGTCGACCATGGCGAGGCCTGTTCTGAGTGGAACCTGTTCTGTTAAACCACTGTATGGTCTTGGCCACCGTGCTGAAGCTCAGTTTCAGGGTCTTGGCAATCTTCTTATAGCCTAGGCCATCTTTATGTAGAGCAACAATTCTTTTTTTCAGATCCTTTTTTTGCCATGAGGTGCCATGCTGAACTTCCACTGACCAGTATGAGAGAGTGAGAGCAATAACACCAACTTTAACACACCTGCTCCCCATTCACACCTGAGACCTTGTAACACTAATGAGTCACACGACACCAGGGAGGGAAATTGCTAATTGGGCCCAATTTGGACATTTTCACTTAGGGGTGTACTCACTTTTGTTGCCAGTGGTTTAGACTTTAATGGCTGTGTGTTGAATTATTTTGAAGGGACAGCAGATTTACACTGTTATACAAGCTGTACACTCACTACTTTACATTGTAGCAAAGTGTAATTTCTTCAGTGTTGTCACATGAAAAGATATAATAAAATATTTACAAAAATGTGAGTGGTGTACTCACTTTTGTCACTTATTGTATATATACATATATATATATCCTTAATATTGTTATCAAATAGTTAATAAGGAGTGGTGAATATATTTGTTAATTTATCTGTCCTTCATAAAAGTGTGTATCAGAATTGTCAATTTCATGTTCTTTGTTTATCTAACAAGTTTAAATCTGGGAGCTATAGCAATAGCTTTTATAAGTAAAATTTTTGAAACGTAAATATTGTTGCGGTCTCTATTAATATTAAAGTGTTAAGACTTGATCATTTCCACCAAAATGAGCGAACCCAGAGTGTCAGGAGTTGTGGAGGACGCTAGAAGTGGGAAGGACCAAGGGGGAATCGATTTCTCAAGCGACCCTCAAGGGGGCAGCGCTAATCTTCATTAAGCTCTGGGGCAGTCTATTGCCTTTAGTAAACCAGCCTCAGGTCCATACATGAACTTGTTGGCTCTTTTTACTGCCTCTTCCTCTTACACTCCTGTTCTGTTGTACAGGGACTGTAAATGGCTGATTCCAGGTGAAATTCAGGTACTTGCACAACTTGGAAAAAACAAAAAGCCCTGCACGTAGTACTTAAATTAAAAATAACTGCAGAAACCAAAAACATCTGACCACAAGGTGTGAAAACCTATATACATAAAAAAGAACAGTGCACTGCCCCTTTAAGAGTGTACTAAACCATAAATACGTGCAAACATGACAGGTGAATAAATAGATAAATAAATAAATTCAATCAATAAATTCAAACAACTATATCTCATAATCCATAAATAAAATCTTTGAAAGTCCATATTTCACATGAGTTTACACAAAAGGTGAACGAAAGTCCCAAAATGAAAAGTCTGTGATAACTACACATACTGTATAATGTTCAATAAAGGACTATTGTTGGCACAGCATAATTCAATGGGTACGCTTTAACTCCTTGGGATATGTGGAGAATATGCCCACATCCCTAAATACAAATTAGAAAAACAGACCCTCTGGTGGGACTTTAAAGGGCATAGACTCCACAAAAGCAAATGCAGTAGGTATAAAAAGTTTTAAGTTTATTACAAAATAGTAGTTAAAAAAGAGAAAAAGGAAAAAGGGGGGAGAGACAAGGGATGAAGCAAGGGGTATATTCCCCAATCTACAGAATGTTATTAAAATGCAACAGCACATATAGCAGAACCACTTATTTAATGCACTACTGTGTAATTGAAACAGAGTGCAACCCAACGCGTTTCAAGATCGTGCGTTGTTCCTCTTCATCGGGGGGAAGTGGTGATATAGCTCATATCTATCATTCAGACATATATATAGCATAGAGTGTGGGTTCTCATATAGAACTAATGCAGGGTAAAAACAGGAGTAAAGGATGCTGCTGCCGCAAGTATCATAATGTCCACGAAGGTAGGTAGCGAAGATCGATCCCAATATAACCGCTTGTGAAAGAGAGGTAGGTGAAGTAGTAGAGGGAAAGGTGAGGCAGGGAACGGAATTAACCACCCCCATGGCTGGACTCCAGGAAGGAGGGCTCACTGAAGGGTGGGCTGCCCGGTGTTGTGGGTCAACCCGTGCCGTCTATATTATATAGATACTGTATGGACAGTAAGAGGGCTGCATGGGAGTAGAGCAGATTCCAAAAGGTATGGTCTCAGTGTTGTAAGTATAGTCAACAGGTTAAACAAAATACCATGTGGAGACAAGCCCCTCTATCAAGTCGCCAAAATGGCAAGAGGAAGAGTAGGCAAATGCCTAGATGCACATGCAGGATCTATGCAGATGCAGCTCACTCTTTCCCAGCACCCTCATGCAGCAAACACGGCACAGCAAACCAAAAAGTGCTCCACATCAACATCCGCCAGTGAGACACACTCATTACCAAATAGCAGGATCCCACAAAGAGATCACCACACACTCAATAGTCTTGTGGCTGTACTGCCTCAACATCTTTTATACATGTCGTTATTCTTATGACGTCTGTGTGTTTTTAATATATTGTATATACTAGTAGAGTTGAGGGGGCACCTGAATGTTCGGGTTCGGCCGAACTTCACGAAAAAGTTTGAGTTCGGCCCCGAACTTGACCCGAGCTTGACCCCAAACCCCATTGGTGACCCAAACTTTTGGGCACAATAATGGCTCTAAAAAAGTCCTGGAAAGGGCTAGAGGGCTGCAAAAGGAAGCGGTGTAGGTGGAAGTGGCGGTGGAGGAGGAGGAGGTTGCCAACACTGTTTTTTTTTAATAATAGATTTTTATTGAAGTTATAACAATTATAACAATTGCATGAGAAATGTACATCCAGTCCATATCTTACAGAGCACTGCATCAATATCATCAAGAATTTATGCTTGGGTACTCTTCGTATCCCAACATAAAGGGTATATCTTTCTACTCTCACCAGGAAGTGCCTGCCACCCCAATGGGTACATACTGTGGACAGGCTGATGAGTGATTAGCCTTAGTAATGATTAATCATTCAATATATCAACATTTGAATATAAAGTGGACGGATGATTCAATAACAATTGTGTAAACAATAGATGTAAAGTTTAAACAAAATAGCAGCCTAATGAGTCAATGCCAAAATTACTGCTGCATGACCATACCAGTGCTTTGCCGTAAACTGTTCAGGATGCCAGGGTAACTCTCTCTCCTTCCTAGGGGACTGGTTTAGTTTGGTCCAACACTTCCAGATTTGGATAAACTTCTCAGATTTATTATTTGCCCTTGCAAAGGCATATTCATGAGAGCATTGTATATTTGTTCTGGAAATGACTTCTATATTGGGGGCTAGGTCTTTTTTCCAATTGTGCATAATCAATAGTCTAGCTGCGTATAAGATATGTATTATTACTTGTCTAATCCCTGGAGGGAATTGTTCTATCGTTAGACTTAGAATAGCTAGATCTGGGGAGGGTCGGATCCTAAGACCCACGACTTTAGATATCAATTTAAATGTTGCTTGCCAAAAGCTGGTTACTGATGGACAATGCCACAGGATATGTAGTAAGTGGCCTCTCTGTCCACAGTTGCACCAGCAATCTGTGGAGGAGTCAGGGTACATGCGTCCTAGATGCACTGGGGTTAAGTACCACCTATAAGTCAATTTGAAGCTATTCTCCCAATGAAGAACGCAGTGTGTTGCTTTTATAGTATTTTGTAATGCCTTTGACCACTGATGTTCTGTATATGACTTCCCTAGGTCTCTTTCCCAATTCTGAATGGCCTGTGTTTGCTTAATAGGGGTGTCTTTTTGCAGCATAGCATAAATGAGTGAAATGCCTGCTTTGGCGTTGGAGTGATTGTGGTAAAAGTCCCATAGGTGTTTATCTATATGTATGATGGAATATTGGGATGCCTTTAAGAGGTGTCGTATTTGATTGCTTCTATGGGTATCTTTCTTTTTTTGCTCGTCTGGTACTGACTTCTAGGATGTGTATCCCTAGTCAATCCATGTCTGATCAGAGAAATTAGGGATCAAGAATTCAAATATCTGGAGGGAGGCTTCAATCATCTGGAGTTGAATGGTTTCATTGCTTAGTTTTAGTAAATCTATCCATGCGTCTAAAGAGGCTTGAATGGAAGGACAGTCCTGTAGGTTGAGTGGTAATTTGGAGGCGGCTACTATTAATAAGTTCTTGAAGCACTTGTTGTGTATCATGTGCTTCTCTATCATAACCCAGGGTTTAGTGGTGTGGGGGTCAAGCCATGCCTTAGTTTGGTCCAGCAGAGATGCTTTGTAGTAATCTATCAACGAGGGAGCTCCCATTCTCCCTTTGAGTATGTGTTTGGTTAGAGTAGAGAAGGCTATACAAGCTTTCTTACCTTTCCATAAGTATTGTTTCAGGTAGGAGTTAATTGTATTGAAAAATGTGTTGGGGACTGGGATAGGCACTGTTCTGAAGATGTATAGGATCTTTGGTAAGATTATCATTTTGAATGTGGCTATCCAACCTAACCAAGACAGACATTGCTTATTTAATCGAGATAGGTCGGATTGGATAGACCCGAGTAGTGTCTTATAATTAGCGGCGTGTAGTGCTTGTGATTTGCTAGTTATTTGTATGCCTAGGTATTGGATTGTTGTGGAGTCCCAGTTGCATGAGAATAATTCCTTCATTTTCGCCTTAATTTTGTTGTTTAAATTTATAGGTAGCACCTGACATTTAGCTATGTTGAATTTATAGTAGGAGAGTTTACCATATTTGTTTATAAGATCGTTAACTGCTGGGATGGAGCTTTTGAGTTTGGTTAAAGTAAGTATAACATCATCGGCGTAAAATCCTATGGTTTAGGACTTGTCACCTATTTTTATTCCTGATATATCCGGGGATTTCCTAATTGCTGTTGCCAAGGGTTCCATCACTAAAGTGAAAGTAATGGGCGAAAGTGGACAACCCTGGCATGTTCAGTTTGTTATAGAGAATTCCTCTGATAGAACTGAAGCTGTGTAGACCTGGGATGAGGGTTTGGTGTAAAGTGCTGATATAGCCGATTTAATGAAGCCTGTTATTCTGAATTGTGATAGAGTCGCCATCATGCACCCCCAGTGAACCCTATCAAAGGCTTTCTCAGCGTCTAAAGCTATGAAGGCTGTTGGTGTTTTACGGCGTTCTGCTAATTTTTGTAAATTTAACATTCTTCTAGTGCCATCAGGGGCTTGCCTATTTAGGACAAAGCCTACTTGGTCTGGGTCTATTAGATAGGGGTGATCATGGCAATTCGGTTAGCGATTGATTTGGCGTATACTTTGAGGTCAACGTTTAAAAGGGAGATCGGTATAAAGTTTTGTGGGGAGTCTGTTTTTTTTCCGGGTTTAGGGAGGGTTACGGTTATCACTTTAAGCATTTCTCTAGGTGGGGTCTCAGAAGAGGCTATGTTGTTGTATAGTTCAAGTAGCTGGGGAATAAGTATGTCTTTAAATGTGCAGTAGCACTCTGCCGACAAGCCGCCTGGTTCTGGAGATTTATTTGCCGCTAGATTCTGTAAGACCTTATCCAGTTCTTTAGCAGTAATGGGGGTATTTAACTGTTCTGATTGTTCAGGAGGGATTTTAGGGAGGTGCAGTGCATCTAAGAAATGTTGTTGGCGATGTTGGCGATATCACTGTTCTCAGTTTTGTTAAATCTGAAAAATTCTTGAAGATGCTTGGCGACCCCCTCCTGGTGCAATTCCTGCTGGAAAATGTGCGTATTGTTGCGCCAGAGGGTGGTAGGTCTGTCATTATATTGTTCAGATATCATTAATGTTATTGGAGCATTATCTGACCAGGTAATACTTTCAATTGTTGCCGACTGAATTAGGTGAGGTGTGTGGAGGTCTGTAAGGGCTAGGTCAATTCTTGTATATGATTTATGGGGGGCTGAAAAAAATATATAGTCATTTTCTCCAGCATGTGTACACCTCCATGTATCATATAGCATCTCTGTGTGTAAAAGATTTTTAAGGGTCGGTTTCTTGCTATGGGTAGATTTGGACCAGTCTAGTGAGGAATCGGGGACCAGGTTGAAGTCGTCAAGCAATAAGAGATTACCCTGGCGAACCAGGTTGATCTTTTTAAACAGTTTCTTCATAAAAGGAAGCTGACCTCTATTGGGTGCATAGAGTGACACAATAGTGTACAATATGTTATTCAGTGTACATATTAGAATGATAAAGCGGCCATTAGGGTCGGTAATTACTTTTTGTGAGGCAAAGGCAATAGAGTCACGAATAGCGATAAGCACTCCATTGTGTTTTGTGTTCGCATTGGCACAAAACACATAAGGGTACCTTCTGTGGGAGCAGATCGGGGCCTTATTTGCTGAGAAATGAGTTTCTTGTACGCTGAGGACATCTCCTTTAAGTCTTTCTGCTTCAGTCCACAGGAGGTTATGTTTAAAAGGGCTATTAAGGTCTTTAACGTTCATAGAAATGAATTTAATGGGCATGATGGGGGTTCCTTAATGCTGATATGGTCGTAGGATTCCAGTTAAGAAAATGCAATGGAGGGAGATTTAACAGATATGCACATACCTCAATGATGCTATACCTTCTTGTCTTAAGTCTAGTGTGGACCAGTTTCTGGTGAAGCGTGTTTGAGGTATGATCATTGGGAGAGGTTCTTGGCTCCAAGCGTTGCAAACCGCGGTGGAAGTGGAGGTTGATGGAAAAATGTCTGGTATGGACGACAATTAGGACAGCTAGCATGAACAAGAATAATAAAACAAATAACCGTGAAAACATAAAAAAGAACCTGGATCGTTTCCCTGGAACCAGTAGCAAGGCATCCTGCAGATTCCTTAAGGGGGGATTGTGTGGTGCAGTCCCATTCCAAGAGCATGGGGATATCCACTGAGGCATATTAGTATATGAACTCGTGGGTCACACTATGTTGATGAATTAGGGGTGGATCAATCTTGGTCATTTGTATCATTTGGACCATTCCTGTCTGAGCTTTGAAGGGCCCGATCGGTTTTCATACGGGGGATCAATTGGCAGTATTCCCCACTCTTCCAGGTGTCTAAGGCCAGACTCCAGGGAGAGTATGTTATACATTTTATTGCGATAAGTCACGATCAGCTTCGAGGGGGTTCCCCACTGGTATTTGATTTCATGATTACGTAGTGCTTTGGTGACTGTGAGGAATTTCTTTCTGTGTTGAATAGTAGCTTGTGACAGGTCTGTATACAGTGCTACGCCTGCAAATTGGCCCTCTAGGTGAGGTGATTTGCGGATCGCTTGCATAGCCTCTTCTTTAATGTGGTAATAGTGGATTCTCGCGTGGCGTAGAGCTAGGTAGGAAGGTTGGTTTGGGCAGTCTGTGGGCCCTGTCAATGGTGAGCTCAATGTCGCTCGCTTTGGGCACTAAAATGTGGATCAGCTGGCATAAATAGGGTTGAAGATCTGTGTTGGATATAGATTCCCCGCAGAACTTTATGTTGTTCCTGCGGCTGCGATCTTCTAAATCTACGATTTTAGTCACTAAACGTTGCATTTCTGATTGCTGATCTTGATAGGCTTCCACCATATTGTTGTGAGCCTCCTCAAGCTTGAATTCCACATGTTCTACTCTCTGCTGTAGTTCCTGTACTTCTGCTTTAATGGGGGTTAATGCTTTCCTCATATCTAAATGCATAGTATCTCTGAGGGAATCAGCATATCCTTCATATCACTAATGGAGAGGAAGAAGGGAATTGCTCCAGAGTAATCTGCGGTGCATGTGCCTGTGATAATTCTTCCTCCATGTCTGATCCTTCTTTTGTGTTAATGCCTTGCCTTGCCTTCTTAGTTTTAACTGGGCTGCGTGTTGTGGGGCTGTCAGGGGGAGAGTGTGGTGAATGCCCTGGGTTCCTGATATGCAATGTAGTACATACCAACGTTGCCGATGAGCTGGAGCTTGAAGAGAGATCTTCTGCTGCTGCGACCAGTGGAGGAGGGACGGCGCCATCTTGAGTCCCTCTGTCGCCTTTGGCGGAGAAGAAATCAGTTTGTTTGTGCGGTGCCACGTGGTGCGGACCCCTCTTTCTTTGCCTTCCAGGTGCGGGCATTGCTAGTGTACCTGCCAACATCATGTGGGCTCACCCCTTCGGTCGCTTTCTGCCGCTGTGTGCCCGAAGAGCCGGAGCTCGATTACTTTGCTAGCCACACCCCCGCCAACACTGTCTTTTGTTTGTTTAGTTTTTTTTTATTGGGGTAGCCCCCAAAATATTGAGACATATTAAAAAAAAAAAGAATAAGTTCACTTACGTATACTAATGGCTGTGTGAGGCCGGTATAAATGTCTATTCTGCACAAGGTACAGACAAGTCTTGTGGGATCCATGCCTGGTTCATTTTAACCAGTTCCACACCGCGCGCAGTATATTTACTGCGGCAGTGTGCACGGCTACCGCGAATCACCGTAAAAAGGCGGTGATCTGTGGGTGGACGCTAGGGGGCGCGCGCGCCGCACTCCGGAGGAGTGTGCCAGCGGCTCGGGCAGACCCGATGTCCACCGGCGACCCGCGATGAGTGGCCACAGCCAAAGAGTGGGGCACCGCCGATGTAAACACGGTGGTTCCCCGCTCTGTCAGTGCGGGCATAGGAGATCTGCTGATCCTTGTCTTGTCACTGGGATCAGTTAGATCTCCTATGCCCATGTTAGCCCAGCCCCCCCATAGTTAGAACACGCCCAGGGAACACAGTTAACCCCTAGCTCTCCCCCCCAGGTTAACCCCTTCACTGCCAATGACATTTATACAGCAATCAGTGGACATTTAAATTTCCGATCGCTGTATAAATGTCATTGGTTCCAAAAAAGTGTCAAAAATATCCGTCATGTCCGCCCCAATATCGCAGCACCACTAAAAATCGCAGATCGCCGCCATTACTAGTAAAAAAAATTAAAAAAATAAAAACCCCAAAAATTAATTTTCACCATCTGTAAATGCGGCAACTTTTGCGCAAACCAATCAATAAACGCTGATTGCGATTTTTTTTATCAGAAATATGAGGAAGAATATAAATCGGCCAAAACTGTTGAAAAAAAATGTTTTTTTATATTTTTTTTGGATTTGTATTTTAGCAAAAAGTAAGAAAAACTGTTTTTTTTTTTTGCAAAATTGTCACTCTTTTTTTGTTTATAGCAGCGATCAGAAATGATGCATAGGTGATCAAATACCACCAAAAGAAAGCTCTATTTGTGGGAAGAAAAGGATGCAAACTTTGTTTGGGTAAAATGTCGCACGACCGCGCAATTGTCAGTTAAACCGACGCAGTGCCGAATCGCAAAAACTGCTCTGGTCAGGAAGGGGGTAAAACTTTCCGGGGCTGAAGTGGTTAATAAACGTTAGCTTGTCCACGTTGGCTGTGGACAGCCAGCTGGCTTGTCTGTGATAACGCCCCCTGCCGTGCTAAACACACGTTCAGACAATACACTGCCTGCAGGGCAGGCCAGCACCTCCAAGGCATAAAGGGGAAGCTCAGGCCATGTGCCCAATTTGGAGACCCAGAAGAAGTTGAATGGGGCAGACCCATCAGTCAGTACGTGTAGGTGTGTGCACACATATTGTTCCACCATGTTGCTGAAATGCTGCCTCCTGCTAAGATGTTGCCTATCAGCTGGTGGTGTTGTTGTTGTGGCATTCTGCTGACAAAGCTTTTCCACATTTCGGCCATGCTAATCCTGCCTTCTGAGGTGCTGGCAGTGCCACAGCTGCGTTGGCGACCTCTTCCTCCTCCTCTGCCTTCACCTTGTGCTTCCACTGAGCCCCTGGTGTCATTTGGGAATGCCCTCAGCAGCGCGTCTACCAGCGTGTGCTTGTAGTCGCGCATCTTCCGATCACGCTCCAGTGAGGGAATTAAGGATGGCACGTTGTCCTTGTAACGGGGATCCAGCAGGGTGGCCACCCAGTAATCAGCACAAGTTACAAGCACAAGTTACAATGTGGGCAACTTGGGTGTCGTTGCACAGGCACTGCAGCATGTAGTCGCTCATGTGTGCCAGGCTGCCAAGAGGCAAAGACAAGCTGTCCTCTGTGGAAGGTGTATCCTCCGTATCCCCCCAGCCATGCTCCAGTGATGCCCACGATCTGCGTTGGGTGCTACCCTGCTGTGAACACGATTCCTCCTCCTCATCCTCGTCCACCTCATCCTCCAGAACTGTGCCCTGGCTTGAAAATTTTTTACCTGGCCTATGCTGGTGCAGGAACCAACCCTCCGAGCCACTTGTGAATGACTGGCCTGATAACCGTGGAAATTACCCCTCTTTCTCCTCCTCTTCCTCCTGTGCCACATCCTCTTCCATCATCGCCCAAAGTGTTTTTTCAAGGAGACATAGAAGTGGGATAGTAACACTGAGAACAGCATCACCGGCACTGGCCATGTTGGTGGAGTACTCGAAATACTGCAATATGGTACACAGTCCATAATGAGAAGAAAGTGCAGTGCTTAATAGAAAGTCCTCTGGATAGATCGCACCCAGTGTGATGTAGTGAATAGGTGTTCAGAATAATCAAACATATGTGCTCTTGTGACACACTTCCTCCACCTTCCACACTAGCAGCTTACCTTCCCTATCAGGCTCTTATTACAGGAGCCTAATAGCGCATGTTGTCATATCCAAATGGACAGGTGCAGAAATCCCCATGAGCAAAAGGTAACACAAACTCCCCTTCTGGGTCGCTCCAATATGGATCCACCACTCCAACACACGTTTAACATGAAAATAAAGCAGAGCCAAATCTAGTGCTGTCTCCAACTGTGGACGTCTCTAGATGTCTCTGCCATCCTTTTATTATATGCTGTTACACCAGGCACTTGGTTTATCAGAATAAATTTACTGCTTTATACAGGGAGCACTAGATTTGGCTCTGCTTTATTTTCATGTTAAACGTGTTCAATTCAGGTTTTTTTTAAACCAGCAATGTAGACGCACTTTTTATTTTTGTGCAAGAAATGCACAGCAAGGTGCAAATGTACTATGTAGCACTATTTTTTAATAATAAAAATAAATTAAATAATAATAATTAAAAATAAATTATTTTTTTTTTTTTTAACCACTTCAATACTAAGCACTTAGAACACTTTCCTTCCAGACCAATTTTCAGCTTTCAGTGCTGTTGCGCTTTGAATGACAATTGCGCGGTCGTGCGACGATGTACCCAAAGTTTTTATCATTTTGTTCCCACAAATAGAGCTTTCTTTTGGTGGTATTTGATCACCCCTGCGGTTTTTATTTTTTGCGCTATAAACTAAAAAGCCCGAAAATTTAGAAAAAAAAAATCTCTATTTCTCTCACAAAACCTTGTAAATAAGTAAATTTTCTCCATCACTGATGGCCACTGATGAGGCTACACTGACGAGCACTGATGTGGCAGTACTGATTAGCACTGATGAGGTGGCACTGATGATAAGACACTTATATGCAGCAATGATGAGCACTGTTAGGCGGCACTGATAAGCAGCACTGATGGGCACTGATATGCAACACTGATGGGCACTGATATGCAGCACTGACAGACACTGATAAGCGGCACTGATGGGCACTCATAGACGGCAGTGATTGGCACTCATAGGCTGCACTGGGCACTGATAGGTGGCACTGATGGGCACTGATAGGTGGGGACTAGTAGGTGGAAATGGTGGGCACTGATATGTGACACTGGTATGCACTTATAGGGGCACTGGTACACACTGATAGGGGCACTGGTGTATTGAAAGGGGCCCATTCCCTGGTAGTCTAGGGTGGCATCTGAAGGTGGCACTGGGTGCCATTCATATTGGGCACTATGCCCGTTACCTGGTGGTCTAGGGTGGTCTCCCTGGTGGTCCAGATCGGCTCCCTGGTGGTCCCTGGTCGGCTCCCTGGTGGTCCTGGGTGGGCACATTGCTGGTGGTCCCTGGGCAGGCTCCCTGGGGGTCTAGTGTGGTGATCCTAGGGGGGCTGTGCTGATAAATCATCAGCACAAACCCCCCCTGTCAGGAGAGCAGCGGATCGGCTCTCCACTACTCAGGTCTGCAGACCCGAGTACAGGAAAAGCCGATAAACGGCTTTCCTGTGTTACACAGTGACCGACCGTGATTGGGCACGGCTGAACACATGGTAAAGTGCTTCGGATGGAAGCACTTTACCGAGATCGGTAATGCAGAGGGTCAGACTGACCCCCCACACCACTGATCGCCGCGATGCACGCCCCCCCCCCCGGGCACGCGGCGGCTTGTTATCCTGAGGATGTCATATGACGCCCAGTCAGGATAACTGAACCACTTCCCGGTCGTCACTCTGCATACGGCGGTCGGGAAGTGGATAAACCAGCAATGTAGATGCACTTTTTATTTTTGTGCAAGAAATGCACAGCAAGGTGCAAATGTACTATGTAGCACTATTTATTAATATTAAAAAAAAGAATAATAAATTAATAATATTTTTTTTTAAACCAGCAATGTAGACGCACTTTTTATTTTTGTGCAAGAAATGCACCGCTGGGCGCAAATGTAGTATTTAGAATATTTTTTTTTTTAAACCAGCAATGTAGACGCACTTTTTATTTTTGTACAAGAAATGCACAGCAATGTGCAAATGTACTATGTAGCACTATTTATTAATAATAAAAAAAAGAATAATAAATTATTATTCTTTTTTTTTAAACCAGCAATGTAGATGCACTTTTTATTTTTGTGCAAGGATGTAACGACCAAATTTTTTTTTATAATATTTATGTTGTAAACGCGGGTCGCCACGTAAAGAACGTGTTTTTATTTTTCACGCAGATGTAACGACCAAATTTTTTTT
>BLSH010090345.1:149494-169029 GCA_018402905.1 Glandirana rugosa | reverse complement strand
ACTCAAGTATGAGATGATTTTA
The DNA here is from genome assembly GCA_018402905.1 of Glandirana rugosa. NCBI lineage: Eukaryota > Metazoa > Chordata > Amphibia > Anura > Ranidae > Glandirana > Glandirana rugosa. The sequence goes on along the minus strand of BLSH010090345.1, from coordinate 169,007 downwards.
GAACAATAATCTGTCCCTTACAGCACCGACAGGAACCTGTCCCTACTGCAATATGAGATGATTTTAGAACGATAATCTGTCCCTCACAGCACCGACAGGAACCTCCCCCTATTCCACAATGAGAAGAATTTAGAACGATAATATGTCCCTCACAGCACTGACAGGAACCTCTCCCTACTCCACTATGAGATGATTTTAGAACGATAATCTGTCCCTCACAGCACCGACAAGAACCTCTCCTTAATCCACTATGAGATGAATTTAGAACTATAATTTGTCCCTCACAGCTCCGACAGGAACCTGTACCTACTGCAGTATGAGATGATTTGAGAACGATAATCTGTCCCTCACAGCACCGACAGGAACCTCTCCCTACTCCACTATAAGATGATTTTAGAACGATAATATGTCCCTCACAGCACCGACAGGAACCTCTCCCTACTCAACTATGAGATGATTTTAGAATGATAATATGTCCCTTACAGCACCGACAGGAACTTCTCCCTTCTCCACTATGAGATGATTTTAGAATGATAACCTGTCCCTCACAGCACCGACAGGATCCTGTCCCTACTGCAGTATGAGATGATTTTAGAACGATAATTTGTCCCTCACAGCGCCAACAGGAACCTGTCCCTACTGCAGTATGAGATGATTTTAGAACAATAATATGTCCTTCACAGCACCGACAGGAACCTCTCCATACTCCATTATGAGATGATTTTAGAATGATAATCTGTCCCTCACAGCACCGACAGGAACCTCTCCCTGCTCCACTATGAGATGATTTTAGAACGATAATCTGTCCCTCACAGCACCGACAGGAACCTCTCCCTACTCCACTATGAGATGATTTTAGAACGATAATATGTCCCTCACAGCACCGACAGGAACCCCTCCCTACACCAGTATGAGATGATTTTCAAACAATAATCTATCTCTCAAAGCACCGACAGATAACACTCTCCCTACTCCACTATGAGATGATTTTAGAACAATAATATGTCCCTCACAGCACCGACAGGAACCCCTCCCTATACCAGGATGAGATGATTTTAGAACAATAATCTGTCCCTCAAAGCACCGATAGGAACCTCTCCCTACTCCACTATGAGATGATTTTAGAACGATAATCTGTCCCTCACAGCACCGACAGGAACCTCTCTTTACTCCACTATGAGATGATTTTAGAACGATAATATGTCCCGCACAGCACCAACAGGAACCCCTCCCTATACCAGTATGAGATGATTTTTGAACAATAATCTGTCCCTCAAAGCACCAATAGGAACCTCTCCCTACTCCACTATGAGATGATTTTAGAACGATATTCTGTCCCTCACAGCACCGAGAGGAACCTCTCCCTACTCAACTATGAGATGATTTTAGAACGATAATCTGTCCCTCACAGCACCGACAGGAACCTCTGCCTATTCCACTATAAGAAGAATTTAGAACAATAATCTGTTCCTCACAGCACCGACAAGAACCTCTCCTTAATCCACTATGGGATGATTTTAGAACTATAATTTGTCCCTTACAGCACCGACAGGAACCTGTACCTACTGCAGTATGAGATGTTTTTAGAACGATAATCTGTCCCTCACAGCACCGACAGGAACCTCTCCCTACTCCACTATAATATGATTTTACAACGATAATAGGTCCCTCACAGCACCGACAGGAACCTCTCCCTACTCAACTATGAGATGATTTTAGAACGATGATATGTCCCTTACAGCACCGACAGGAACTTCTCCCTACTCCACTCTGAGATTATTTTAGAACAATAATATGTCCCTCACAGCACCGACAGGAACTTCTCCCTACTCCACTATGAGATGATTTTAGAACGATAACCTGTCCCTCACCGCACCGACAGGAACCTGTCCCTACTGCAGTATGAGATGATTTTAGAACGATGATTTGTCCCTCACAGCGCCAACAGGAACCTGTCCCTACTGCAGTATGAGATGATTTTAGAACAATAATATGTCCTTCACAGCACCGACAGGAACCTCTCCATACTCCATTATGAGATGATTTTAGAATGATAATCTGTCCCTCACAGCACCGACAGGAACCTCTCCCTACTCCACTATGAGATGATTTTAGAACGATAATCTGTCCCTCACAGCACCGACAGGAACCTCTCCCTACTCCACTATGAGATGATTTTAGAACGAAAATCTGTCTCTCAAAGCACCGACAGATAACACTCTCCCTACTCCACTATGAGATGATTTTAGAACGATAATATGTCCCTCACAGCACCGACAGGAACCCCTCCCTACACCAGTGTGAGATGATTTTAGAACAATAATCTGTCCCTCAAAGCACCGATAGGAACCTCTCCCTACTCCACTATGAGATGATTTTAGAACAATAATCTGTCCCTCACAGCACCGACAGGAACCTCTCTTTACTCCACTATGAGATGATTTTAGAATGATAATCTGTCCTTCAGAGCACAGACAGGAACCTCTCCATACTCCACTATGAGATGATTTTCGAACGATAATATGTCCCTTACAGCACCGATTGGAACCTCTCCCTCCCCCACTATAAGATGATTTTAGAATGATAATCTGTCCCTCACAGCACCGACAAGAACCTGTCCCTACTGCAGTATGAGATGATTTTAGAACGATAATCTGTCCCTCACAGCACCAACAGGAACCTCTCCCTACTCCACTATGAGATGATTTTAAAACGATAATATGTCCCTCACAGCACAGACAGGAACCCCTCCCTACACCAGTATGAGATGATTTTAAAAAAATAATCTGTCCCTCAAAGCACCGACAGGAACCTCTCCCTATTCCACTATGAGATGATTTTCGAACGATAATATGTCCCTTACAGCACCGATAGGAACCTCTCCCTCCTCCACTATAAGCTGATTTTAGAATGATATTCTGTCCCTCACAACACCCGGAACCTGTCCCTAATGCAGTATGAAATGATATTAGAACACTAATGTTTCCCTCACAGCACCAGGAAACTGTCCCTAATGCAGTATCAGATGATATTAGAACGCTAATCTTTCCCTCACAGCACCGCCAGGAACCTGTTTCTAATGCAGGATGAGATGATATTAGAAAGCTAATCTTTCCCTCACAGCATCAGGAAACTGTCCCTAATGCAGTATCAGATGATATTAGAACGCTAATCTTTCCCTCACAGCACTGCCAGGAACCTGTCTCTAATGCAGGATGAGATGATATTATAACACTAATGTTTCCCTCACAGCACCAGGAAACTGTCCCTAATGCAGTATCAGATGATGTTAGAACGCTAATCTTTCCCTCACAGCACCGCCAGGAACCTATCTCTATTGGAGGATGAGATGATATTAGAACGCTAGTCTCTCCCTCACAGCGGCAGCAGCATCCTCTCCCTACTCCAGTACAAGACGATGTGACACGGGGCACTACGTGACTCCAGCTCATATAGAGGCTGGGTCACATGATGCAATAGCCAATTATAGCCATGCCATTAGTAGTCATGGCTGTGATGGCTTCTAAGGGCAAACGAGTGAAACGCTTGTTGATTGGCTGCCCTGCAGCTGTTGAAAAGACCCCAAAAATACCCGAATACCGAATACTTTTTCTCAAATGTCCAGGTTCGGGACATGGACACCCCAAAGTCCGGTACGAACCCAAACTTTTCAGTCCGGGTTCGCTCAACTCTACTAGTGATTAAGATGTAGAAGAGATGAGTCTAGCTGAATGCCACGCCACTGTTTCTTCTGGTGAAAACCTGTATTTCAGGCTGGCTGGACAATGCTTGGAAGATCTCCCCATCACTGCATACCTTGTCTTTGGGTCTCCGACACCAAGACGAGCGCCACATTGGGATCATCCACAGGGACCTCTGCTACTGGACTTTGCTGCAACATTCATCTGGAGGTAGATTTATTAATAACTATATGTAATTAGATAGGCATTATATTGTTAAAAATATTGGGACGCCTGCCTTTACACCCATATGAACTTTAATGGCTTCCCAGTCTTAGTCCGTAGAGTTCAATACTGAGTTGGCCCACCCTTTGCAGCTATAACAGCTTCAACTACTACAGCCTTCTGGGAAGGCTGTCCACAAGGTTAAGGACTGTGTCTATTGGAATGTTTGACCATTCTTCCAGCAGCACATTTATGAGCTCAGGCACTGATGTGGGATGAGAAGACCCTGAAAAACAACCCCACACCACAATCCTCCCTCCACCAAATTATTTGGACCAGTGCACAAAATGAGTTGCATAAAGACATTGATGAGTGAGTTTAGTGTGGAGGAACTTGACTGGAGTCCTGACCTCAACCCGATAGAACACCTTTGGGGTGAAATAGAGCGGAGATTGCAAGCCATGCCTTCTCTTCCAACATCAGTGCCTGACCTCACAAATGCTTTTCTGGAAGAATGGTCAAACATTCCCATAGACACATTCCTAAGTAGGGATGGGCCCCTGGTTCGACTTGAACATCGTGGGTTCGTCTGTTCGGCGAAACCCAAACATTATGGGGCATTCTCGGGAAATTCAAACGCCTCATAATGCATTCCAATTGCTGGGAAATGGCACGTGCTGATTGGCCAAAGCATGCACATGACCTGTATGCTTTGGCCAATCACAGCGAGCTCTGCTGTGAGACCTATGATTGGCTGAAGGCAGGGTGCCTTTAGCCAATCACTGCTCAGCAGTTTCAATCCACGCCCACACTGTATAAAGCCGCTTCTACAGCGGCTCTATGTAGTGTGAATAACATGGAGAGAGACAGAGAGGGATCTTAGCTAGCGGCGTGCAGGCAGTTTAGTTTAGACAGTGAGATATACTAGATAGCTAGCCCATCTGTATACAGTCAATTAGTGCATGCAGTGCAAGAATATACATGTACCCTAAATGATATATACAGTATCTCACAAAAGTGAGTACACCCCTTGCATTTTTGTAAATATTTTATTATATCTTTTCATGTGACAACACTGAAGAAATTACACTTCAAAGGGAGATCTTCCATTTCTCTGTGACAGGAGGAGGGGCATGAAGATCACTCCAGTCAAGAGGCATCCCCTATTAGAAGAAATAATAACCAGGCCTAAGACCATAGGATAACAAAGGGTACTCTAAAGTTTCCATAGAGTTTGATTACAGATTCACTCGACACTGCAAAAACTAGATTATAACTGTATGGACCTATTAATAAAGAGTTACTAACGGTTTTAGATATATGCATACAACATAGTCCTGTGCCCAGAATGGGTTTTCAGTCGGTTCAACATAACTATCAGATGTATATCATTATCTGAACTGGGGATGGGCCGAACACCCCCTGGTTCGGTTCGCACCAGAACATGCGAACAGGCAAAAAATGTGTGCGAACTTTCGAACACTGTTAAAGTCTATGGGACCCGAACATAAAAAATCAAAAGTGCTCAGTTTAAAGGCTTATATGCAAGTTATTGCCATAAAAAGTGTATTTGGACCCGGGTCCTGCCCTAGGGGGCATGTATCATGATCGTTTTTTCAGGAGCAGTGATTTTAATAATGCTTAAAGTGAAAAAAAAAAATGAAAAAATTCCTTTAAATAATGTGCCTGGGGGGTACCCCTAATTTACCTGTAAAAGGATGCACCTCTGTGATGTTTAGAACATAGCCAGAGCAAAATGACATTTCCAAAGGAAAAATTGCCATTTATTATCGTGGCTGTAATGTATTGACGGTTCCCGGCAATATACAAAAAAAAATCACAGAAAAAAATAGCGTGGCCCCCCCAGTCCATACAAGGCCATCCGGGTCTGGTTTGGATTTTAAGGGGAACCCTGTGCCAAAATGTAAAAAAAAATTGATGTGGGGTCCCCCTAAAATCCAAACCAGACCCTTATCTGAGCATGCAACCTGGTAGGCCAAGATAGCAGGGGGACGAGCGAGTGCTCCCCTCTCCTGAACCATACCAGGCTACATGCCCTCAACATGGGGAGCATGGGTGCTTTTGGGCAGGGGGGCTCTGCGCCCCCTCATCCCAAAGCACCGTGTCCCCTTGTTGATGGGGACAAGAGCCTCTTCCCCACAACCCTGGGCTGTGGTTGTGGGGGTGTGTGGGCAGGGGGCTTATCAGAACCTGGAAGCCCCCTTTAATAAGGGGGCCCCCAGATCCCTACCCCCCCATGTGAATTAGTATCGGGTAGATCGTACCCCTACCACTTCACCAAAAAGTGTCAAAAAAGAGAGAAACACCTGAGACAATTAGGGACAAGTCCTTTATTAAAAAAATAAAAATAAAAGTAAATGTCTCCCGTTGTTATCCATCATCAATCACAGCGAGCGACAGACCCCAAAAAAAAAGACATAACAGCTCTTTCTCCATGGGAGGGCTCCCGCCGACTGACTGCTGTTTGTTATGACAGTTTATTTATATGGAAGGACGGGGCCACCTGGTGACGTAAGCATGTGACCCGCCCCTCCTGAAGTCACAGGATGTCATAGAAATAAAGTGTCAAAGCAAACAGCGTGCAGACAGCGGGAGCCCTCCCAACGGGGAGGAGCCGTGCGTGCTGTCTGCGCACAATGCATTATGGGGCACTCCATGGCAGCGAAGTCGCTGTCAACGCCCCATAATGTTCTAAATTTGATGAACGGGGGGCCCATCCCTAATCTGAACTAAGGGAGGAGAAAGGTAAGTGGTAGAGGACTTCAGTTCAAGGAGGAATAGCTTCTTTGGATTTTTTAGATTTTGACTTTTCAAACACTGTGTTTAATGGGCTGGAGGGAAGTTGGCACTTGGAGGAGCTAGAACCAGGAGCTGAAAGGGACGAAGAGGGGCCCAGTTGGATTAGGCCCAGTTGAACCTTCTGCAAATGAGGAAAATGAGTAGGGTTTCGTTTTGAAGAAAAATTTTAAACTGAAGGGGAGCAACCACCAGTATTTAAGGTTATGCTATGTCAGGACCGCCAGAAGAGGTTTAAACGCTCTGCGCTTCTGTATGGTAGCTGGAGAGAGATCAGCGAAGATTTGCAACTCATGGCCCTGAAATACAATCTTGGTTATGGAGCGAGCCTTCTGCATCACCTCTTCTTTGACTGCATAGTAATGGGGTTTGAACGACAAAGTCTCTAGGTAGACCATCCGACCGTGGAGGTCTAAGAGCTCTATGGGCGTGGTCCAGTATCAATTTATGTTGAGGAATGTCAGGGATAATGTCCTGTATGAAAGAATGTACATATTCTGAGACATCCTTAAAGGATTCTGGGAGCCCCCGGATTCTGAAATTGTACCTCCAGTTTCTGTTCTCGAGGTCATCTATTTTGGAGAGTGCAGTCTCTAATTGGTTTGTAAGTCCTGGATTCGATCTGTATTTTGATTTTGGTTCTGACAATGGTGGAATCTAGCTTAGTTTCAATAACCTCCATGTGTGATCCCAAGTTCAACAAGTTTGTTTTAATCTTAGTTATGATCCTTCCTGCAGTATTAATAAGACCCCTGTCCAACAGAGCAGCAAACGTATTAAACATCTCAGCCAAAGAGTCAGGCTGGTGCAGGCCGCAGGACGTTTGTAGCTGCATGCTGTGTGCCTGTAGTGTGTCTGCTTCCACTGGGGAGAGACCTAGTTCCTCCATGGCGTGTCCGATTAGGGATTCAGTAGGTATGTGGGTGAAGTGAGCTTCACATGGGGGTTACTTACAGTGGACCCAGGCACTTGGTTCACCGCTAGAGAGCTGAGTTGCGGGGTGAGGGGTGGGAGCGGCATCTGTGGCCTATTGTTGGTCAAAATGTTGGAAGCCACAGCCTGTAGTGAGCTTGCAGTGAATTGCCCTCTAAGGTCCCGTCTGGCAGAACCTGCCGACATGTAGGGGATCTCTGGTGTCTCTCTTCCCTCTGGCTGCTTATATCACTGAGCAGAATGGGTGCCCAGTGCTGTGGGGAGCCTCTAATGCCTGGAGCGGGACAGAGCTCCTATATTAAGCGTCCATATCAGGAGCTGCTGTGCATGTGCCTCCTAGTGTGCTTCTTTATATTTATGGCTATTGTTATATGCTGGTTGCAGTAGTTCTTCTGCTCCCACATACTTTTATTAGACTACTGGTTAATTTCCCAGAAAGGGAATTCTCTCTGTTTACAGAGGCCCTTTCCTGGGTGGAGGCACTGCCAACTTTATTGTCATCCTACTCTTCCACTTAGCCAAGGTTCTGCTTCTCTTATATACCTACAGGTTTAGAGCAATATTGTTATGGATGTAGTTATACATTTCAACATGACTCCTCAGACTAACAGCTTGCAGTGTCTTTATTTCTATACTTGAAACAAATATCCTGTTTGTTGATGGCCATTTGTCATAACTCCCCAAAAAGAGGGCTACAACTGTTTAGAATCGTTCTTGAAAATAAATAAAGTAATTACGTTTTATAATGTTATTGGGTATCCCACCACCTAATGAGGGAATGATGTTTAATGCCATCTGTAGCTTGGTGCATATGCATTGGAAGGCCAATAATCTCTAAGGATCACCTCCATAATCTCCATGGAACAATTTATGATGGGACTGGAGCAGTACAGGGGAGATAAATGCTGTCTAGCCCTAGGTAGGCAGAAGTGCCACTTGTCTGCATCTGTCTTTTGAACATATAATGTTAAAATGAATGGGAAGTCTGAGTACGGCAGGTTTGGTTACTACTAAATTATATTATAAAAATGCAAGTTACACTTTATGAGCTAGTTCACACCATGCATTCCTGTGCAATTAGAATGCATGCAAAATGCTCTCCAGAAACGTATCGACACCCCAAACGCAGGTCACAAATGCAGTGTGTTTGCCCCCACCAGTACTTCTCATCAGTGTCCATCTGAGTTATAAGAGGCGTCCTTTTAATTCTCCCTTTAAGAGGAGTGTAGTTCTACCATTGCTGATAAGTGGAATCTTTTATTCTATGGTTAGTGTAGGACCCACTGAAAATGGGGTACTTTGATGCAGTAGTGAACTTAAGCACTGTATGGCCATATGGTGTGACCAAATCCCCATATTTGCTCATTTGCTTATTATGTTCAGGTGCTTTAAACAGCCTTGTATGATTTTAAATTACATTTTTGTATGTGTGTGCTGTAATCTTTTGTTCTGTTTGCCCGCACTAGATCGCATGGTGCTTTTGTACCATGCAATCTGGTTACAGTGCATATTAAAATTGTAGTACATGCACTACTTTCGGTGCGATGCGGTGTGATTGTAGCTCATTCAAAATGAATGGGCTGAAACTGCACTGCACAGAGCCGCATGTGAAGCACACAGGAATGCACAGTGTGATCCTATGTGATTCATGTGCAAACATGGTGTGAACCCGGCCCTAAAACCATGTTAAAAGTCCTGCTGGGACAGATAAATAAAGAGAAATGTAGATGATGGCCTTCTTACCATTCTTGGAGTAATTACTGCACTGCCTTCCTCCAGTCTTGATTACAGAACCAAAATCTTAAGCATTTGATGATATGATCAGCCATTAGGATCAGCCAATCTCCGCTCTAAATGTTCTTTCAACAGAGATCACATGGTCCAATGTCTAGGCTTTTGTTTGTGTAATTAGCATTGAATGGAGATAATTATTTAAACAGTGGCTTATTGGTTAGCAATCCTTCCTTGCAACATTGAGGTTCTCAGTTTGAGTCCTGGTCAGGACACCGTCTGCATGGAGTTTGTATGTTCCCATACTCAAAAGACATGCTGGTAGGTTAACTGGCCTAAAACTGTCCCTAATATGATACTCTATTGAGTTCAAAAGGGCCACCTCACCGTGACTGACTGCTGACACCCTATTGGATATTTCCTCCTAGAATCTGCATCCCAAGTCCTGTAACATGAGACCGATGGATTTGGCTATAGTAACCCCAAGAACCAGGCAACACCAGTCTTGGAGTACACCAGAAATAGAACTCCTTTATTAGAGAAAACACACTGAATTTATACAGAGAACCATCAGATAAGAGCTACTCCCATTCTCACAGACAATGGTCACCATAGACAGTAGGGCTAATCCTATTATCATGACAATGCCCACCTTAGACAGTCTGGCTCCCACATAGGAATATCTTATGTATAAAAAGCCAAAAGCAATTAGTGACCAGCTCTGTCTGGATAACTTAAGAACACATTAAAAGTTCTCCGGGCAATGGTTCTCCTGCAGGCCCAAGTCCATGACACTTACCATCTGCCCTGACAGCAGATAGGGTGTTTTGAGCTCCTAGTTAGTAAAGCTCTATAGAAATAAAAAAATCATTTACTCTTTATCTATCCCTTTCAGGCAGTTCGGTTAAACAGTTTAGTTTACTATCAGCTGTATACAAAGACTCCTAATATTTTGTTAAGAATAAAGAATTTTCATATAAATCGTTCTTTTTTCTGGCAATGTATTTGCCGGCCTCACATCAGACATATTTAGACTCCCCTGGTAGTCTTCGAATACCTGATTGATATGTACATTCATTAAATTCATGTGTGCTAATTGTCTTAACGAGTCCATAAAGCCTCTAAATTTTAATCATTACTAGATAATACACTCTCTCCATGATATGTAATTTCAATTATACTGGTATACAATCTAAATTAAATAAGCTTAAACCTACATGAAAATTATAGAAGTATTTCAGAGCACCAGCTAATTAGATGCTGTGATGTATATGAATTGATGTTATTTATTTTGATCAGAAACTCTTAGGCTGATCCATAATTTGAGGGCCTGTACAGTTCTGTAATTTTTACATTCTTTCTTTACATTCTTTAACCACTTAAGGACCGGAAGATCTTCCCCCTTAATGACCAGGCCATCTCTTGCGATACGGCACTGCGTCGCTTTAACTGACAATTGCGCGGCCCTGCGACACTGTACCCAAACAAAATCGACGTCCTTTTTTTGGTATTTGATCACCTCTTCGGTTTTTATTTTTTTTACAAAAAAAGAGCGATGATTTTGAAAACAAAAACCAATGTTTTTTTTAATTTTTGCTATAATAAATATCCAAAAAAAATTTAAAAAAAAACTATTTTTTCATCAGTTTAGGCTAATATGTATTCTACATATTTTTGGTAAAAAAAAAAAAATCACAATAAGCGTATATTGATTGGTTTGTGCAAAAGTTATAGCGTCTACAAATAGGGGATATTATTATGGCATTTTTATTATTATTATTTTTTTTTTACTAGTAATGGCGGTGATCAACGATTTTCAGTAGGACTGCGACATTGTGGAAGATACATCAGACACTTTTGACACTTTTTTGAGACCACTGACATCTATACAGAGAACAGTGCTATAAAAATGCACCAATTACTGTATAAATCACACTGGCAGGGAAGGGGTCAACACTAGGGGATGATCAAGGGGTTAAATGTGTTCCCTGGGAGGTGTTTCTAACTGTGGGGGGAGTGTACTGACTGGGAGTAGAAACAGAATGCTGTTCCTGATCACTAGAAACACCAGATCTCTCTCTACTTCCCTGGCAGAACGGGGATCTGTCTGTTTACATGGACAGATCCCCGTTCTGCCTCTCTTTCCCACAATCCCGAGTGACCCGTGGACATTGCGGCCGCCAGCCACATGCATCATCTCCCCCGCCGTGCAGCGGGCATGCCTGATATATATATATATATATATATATATGTACAGTATGTCACAAAAGTGAGTACATCCCTCACATTTTTGTAAATATTTTATTATTTCTTTTCATATGACAACACTGAAGAAATTACACTTTGCTACAATGTAAAGTAGTGAGTGTACAGCTTGTATAACAGTGTAAATCTGTTGTCCCCTCAAAATGACTCAACACACAGCCATTAAAGTCTAAACCACTGGCAACAAAAGTGAGTACACCCCAGGTGTCATGTGACTCATTAGTGTTGCAAGGTCTCAGGTGTGAATGGGGAGCATCTTTGTTAAAATTTGGTGTTATCGCTTTACTGGTCACTGGAAGTTCAACATGGCACCTCATGACAAAGAACTCTCTGAGGTTCTTAAAAAAAGAATTGTTGCTCTATATAAAGATGGCCTAGGCTATAAGAAGATTGCCAAGACACTGAGACCGAGCTACAGCATGGTGGCCAAGACCATATAGCGGTTTAACAGGACAGGTTCCACTCAGAACAGGCCTCGCCATGGTCAACCAAAGAAGTTGAGTGCATGTGCTCAGCATCATATCCAGAGGTTGTCTTTGGGAAATAGACATATGAGTGCTGCCAGCATTGCTGCAGAGGTTGAAGGGGTGGGGGTTCAGCCTATCAGTGCTCAGACCATACGCCGCACACTGCATCAAATTAATCTGCATGGCTGTCATCACAGAAGGAAGCCTCATCTAAAGATGATGCACAAGAAAGCCCGCAAACAGTTTGCTGAAGATGAACAGACTAAGGACATGGAATACCGGTACCATGTCCTGTGGTCTGATGAGACCAAAATAAACTTATTTGGTTCAGATGGTGTCAAGCGTATGTGGCCTCAACCAGGTGAGGAGCACAAAGACAAGTGTGGCTTGCCTACAGTCAAGCATGGTGGTGGGAGTGTCATGGTCTGGGGCTGCATGAGTGTTGCCGGCACTGGGGAGCTACAGTTCATTGAGGGAACCATGAATGCCAACATGTACTGTGACATACTGAAGCAGAGCATGATCCCCTCACTTTTGAGACTGGGCTGCAGGGCAGTATTCCAACATGATAACGACCACAAACACACCTCCAAGATCACCACTGCCTTGCTAAAGAAGCTGAGGGTAAAGGCGATGGACTGGCCAAGCATGTCTCCAGACCTAAACCCTATTGAGCATCTGTGGGGCTTCCTCAAATGGAAGGTGGATCAGTGCAAGGTCTCTAACATCCACCAGCTCTTTGATGTCGCCATGGAGGAGTGGAAGAGGACTCCAGTGGCAACCTGTGAAGCTCTGGTGAACTCCATGCCCAAGAGGGTTAAGGCAGTGCTGGAAAATAATGGTGGCCACACAAAATGTTGACACTTTGGGCCCAATTTGGACATTTTCACTTAGGGGTGTACTCACTTTGTTGCCAGCGGCTTAGACATTAATGACTGTGTGTTGAATTATTTTGAGGGGACAGCAAATTTACACTGTTATACAAGCTGTACACTCACTACTTTACATTGTAACAAAGTGTCATCTCTTCAGTGTTCTTACATGAAATATTTACAAATATTTACAAAAATGTGAGGGGTGTACTCACTTTTGTGACATACTGTATAATATATTATAATTAGTGTGGTATAACTGTGCATAGGCACGGTATGATAAAATCATTTAGTCATTGCTTTGCCAGTATCGAGCAAACATTACAACTATGCCAATGTCTGAAAGTATACATTTGGCTTGATATGTTTCTGAGATTTCTTAAAGCTAAGCAGTTCTGGGTTTTTGAACCAACAGCCGAAACCTATTACAAACCAATCAGAATTCCTTTTGATGAGTCTGACCAGTACAATATGTTTGTACTCTCTAAGAAATAATGCTGCTGCACATTGAGTGCTCTGCTGATCAGGACAGCTCCTGTAACAATCCTTTTGCACTTCCAGGATATTGCATTTAGGTTTATCAAAGCTGAATTGAGAGTTCAAGGACATGCATGATTATAAATTAATTGTCCTAAGTAGGGATGTGGTTAGAATTCACAGTATACAGTACACTCTGGCTACTAGACTCGGAGCACAGTCACATGAAAGGAGGTCATGTGCCCTTGTCTGCAAAGGTAGTGGAAGTATTTCCACAGATTTTTTTTTATTGCTATCTGGGACACCATTGGGGAGATTTACCTTCACTTCCTGTTTCATAACCAAAACAGGAAGTGAGAGGAAATCCCATCACATTAAGGGGATCCCTTGGGGCCTCCCATGTCACTAGAAATTGTGTCCCCATTGGAAGATTTCCCCTCTATTATTTTTCTGGGGACAACCCAAAATTTAAGATTTTCTTTTACTTTCACTTTCAATGATAATGGTAAACAGGACAAATGAGGAGGGTTAATCTCCATAACAGGGACACAGACAGCACTAAAAACGTAAGGACTCATGCACACTGGATTTTTTGACTGTTTTACAGTAGCTGTTTTTAGCTGCAGACTTTTTTTTTCTATAGTCAATAAACTTTCCAGCATAGTAAAAAAATGTGTAAAAATCCGCGCAATCTGAGTTTAGTAACTACCCAGCTAATAATGGACATAAATATTCAGCAGCTGTGCACAAGGTCATACATCAGAACAAACCCCAAAAGACACAATAGAAAAAAGGTGCAGCGCTAGTTCAATCAATCAACAGTCTATTAGTCACTACATCCAGGGAATGATAGGTGCTCTAGGATGAAATCACACAGGAAGAAAGTCCCAATCCGTGTCAGGGAGGAAACAAAAACACTCAGGTGCCACTCAACACCCCTGCCGATATACTCTTACCAGAGAGCATGCGACCCCCTGATAAGAGTGGTCTAACACGCTTTGTTTACAAGTATGGATGGTCTCCCTTCCTGCTGCTGCAATCAGGTAGTCTCCCCTCCTGCCGCTGCAAACACTATCGACTCTTGTCCTACCGGTTTCATCATAGGGATCCCTGATGACGTCACGTATGATGAAACCGGTAGGAACGCCCGCACTTTGACCACTCTGTTACCAACGTCTGGCTACTGCGCATGCGCGGCTGCAGCGCGGCCATTTTTGAATCTGGTGGATGTCGTTTTATGCTTTATCAAAGACGAATCGTTTGTAAGTGTTATTCTATTTATTATTAAACTTATGCAAACAGTATCACACTATTGGGACCTTTATTTCCTATATGTCTGGGTGAGCCGTCCACTTGAGCGATTTGGAGGTATCCACAGTGGGAACAAGAGTCGATAGTGTTTGCAGCGGCAGGAGGGGAGACTACCTGATTGCAGCAGCAGGAAGGGAGACCATCCATACTTGTAAACAAAGCGTGTTAGACCACTCTTATCAGGGGGTCGCATGCTCTCTGGTAAGAGTATATCGGCAGGGGTGTTGAGTGGCACCTGAGAAACTTTCCAGCATGTTATCCTATGTGTTCATGCACACACAGGCTGTTATCAACTGTTTTTGGCACGATTGTTTTTGAGCTGTAAAAAAATAACCTAAGACCAGAGGGTTCTGAGAGATGTTTTTCAGCTGTAAAAATGCTCAAACGCTCAAAAATGCTCAAAACGCGCAAGCATGCCAATCCCCAACGTTTTTGTACGTTTTAGATCAATTGAAAAAAAAAAACACTGGCCCTTTAAAAACGCGAAAAAACGTGCAAAAACGCTGGTAATATAACGCTGATAAAAGCTGAAAAAAATCACTGATAAGCTACTGATGTTTTTAGGCCATTTTTTTAACGCCCTGTGTGCATGAAACCTAATAGGTGTTCTAACTCCTCTCCACTCTATTACTCAAAACAAAAAAGGGTTTCTCTTTACTTTAATGGAGAGGCAAAGGGAAAGGGGTTTTTCACAGACTTAAAGTGGATGTAAACCCTCCATATACCAAGTGAAGTAAACAGCCTCAGATGATACACAGAGATGACACAAACCTCCCTATACATGTCTTACATGTATATCTTCTGTCTTCACTTTGATATACTGTTTAGAAAATGCACATTCTGTTAGAGTTTCCATTTCCTCATTCCTATCTAGGAGGAGTTTATAGCTAGATGGTGTAAGAGACTATGAGAAAGCTGATTGGAGGAAAGGCACACACCTCCTCCCCACACATGCAAAGCTGTCCCTGTGTTTTGTTAACCACTTGCCGACTGTATAACGACTATAAGCGGCGACGGCATGGTTCTGTCCCGCAAATCGCCGCTTATAGCCCTCACTCACATGCATGATGGCTAGGGAGCAAGCTCGTGCCCACCACACTCTCTCTGAGCAGGGCCGCAGGTTGGGCGGACTTGATGTCCGCCGGCAACCCGCGAAGGCTTATGATAGAGCCAGAATGGGGAAGCGCCAATGTAAACACGGCGGTTCCCCGTTCTGACATGGGGCATGTCAGAGATCTACTGATCCCTGTACTCGAGATCAGTTAGATCTCTGGTGCCCCTGGCAGCCCAGCCCCCATACAGTTAGAACACACATAGGGAACACAGTTAACCCCTAGAGCGCCCCTTGCAGGTTAATCCCTTCACTGCCAATGACATTTATACAGTAATCAGTGGATATTTAAATTTCTGATCGCTGTATAAATGTCATTGGTCCCAAAAAAGTGTCAAAAATGTCCGACATGTCTGCACCAATATCACAGTCCCTATAAAAAATCACAGATCACCGCCATTACTAGTAAAAAAAAAAAATTGTAAAAACGCCAGAAATTAATTCTCATGGTTTGTAAATGCGTCAACTTTTGCGCAAACCAATCAATAATCAATAAACGCCAATTGCGATTTTCTTTTTTACCGAAAATATGAGGAAGAATATAAATCGGCCAAAACCAATGAATAAATTTGTTTTTTTTATATCTTTTTTTGGATATGTGTTTTAGCAAAAAGTAAGAAATATTGGTTTTTTTTTTGCAAAATTGTCTCTCTTTTTTTGTTTATAGCGGTGATCAGAAATGACGCAGAGGTGATCATATACCACCAAATGAAAGCTCTATTTGTGGGAAAAAAAGGACGCAAATTTCCTTTGAGTACAAAGTCGGATGACCGCGCAATTGTCAGTTAAAGCAACGCAGTGCCGAATTGCAAATAGTGCTCTGGTTCTAAGGTGGGAAATCCTTCCTGTCCTTAAGTCGTTAAGCAGTGTGCTAATCTGTTTTTAGCAACCTCCTTTGACTCTAAATTATCTGAATTGTCTGGCCAGACTAACAGAACTAATGAGAACTTAGGCTGATAACAGAACTACTGAGGAAGAGACAGCTAAGGGACATAGCTCTTTGAAGTGCTACACACAGATATGCCCAGGTCAAATTTCATGCATCAGGTTTACATCTACTTTAAGCCCAATCTAAAACTGGCCATAGTCAGATCGAAATTTGGACAGTTCAGCAGGAACCAGCCAAATTTCGATCCATCTATGAGCATTCCGGTGCTTTTCCTCTTGTTCCCACAGCAGCATTGGGCAGTTCTCTATGTTGTAGAGAACAACACTCAGGTGCTCTTCTTTGCAGCATTCTCCTGTGAGCCCAAGGCGCCTGGATGATGCACCCCTATGGGACATGCCCTTAACCCCCTTGACTGATATAATATGGCTTGAACGGCCCTGGGCTGGCTGATTAAAAAAATAAAATGTGGCTGTACTTGACTTTAAAGTGGTTCTAAGGCTTAAATAATTTTAACCTTAATGCATGCATACTCTGCATCCAGGTAAAAAGTTTTTAGACATCAGAATTGCCCCCTCATCACCCCCATACTTTCTCTTGATCCAGCTCTGTGCCCTGTATGTAGTGGCTCTCTCCTCTCTCCCTGCATTCACAGGACAGAGAGTCAGCTTCAGGAGCCATTGGCTCCCACTGCTGCCAGTCAATTCCTGTGACAAGGGAGTAAGCCATGCAGTCAGTGTTTATGGGAGTAGGAAGATCAAGTTCACAGGTGTGCCATTAAGGGTGCACCAAGAAGGTTTGGGCCTGCTTTGTGCAATTCTATTACACAGAGCAGGTAAGTATAACATTTAATTTATTTTTGGGTGTAGTTGTCATGTTCCTTTAGCATAACGCAACCATAACCTAAACATAGGACAGGCTGTAATGCTGTACAAAGCAAATTGCTTTATACTTCCCATGTGGCTAAACCAGATCTAAATCAGACATCTGAAAAAATGAAAGATACTGGAAACATCTTTCTGTAATAAATACTACATCTTATTTTCCTTGTTCTGCTCTGTATTTTTCTTTGTCTCATTTGATATTTTAAAAAAAAATCACACCAAGGCTCTCATGTTCTGGAATCTCATTTCAACTATTACAGAAAGGCCACGCAAATTTCCTCCGTGCGTTCACTTTATTACAATTTAAAAATATGACAAGTGAATCTACTTCAAATTATCATTTTCTTGCTGATGGCAATTTAATGAGCAGTTATTAAAGAATTTAAAGTCGCATGCAAATTACAAGTGACAATGTGATTTTAACTGTATGGGGACAGCGCAATTAATCTTTCATGTAAATTCTGTGGTATGCAATTTTTTTTGTGCCTTTTGTTGATTTCAAAGGTCACTTCTACAGTAGAATATGTCAAAAGCCTTCACACTCATGGTCAGCTCAAATTATGGCTCTGAATTTTAAACCAATTTTCCTGTGGCAATGAGTAAGATTTATGTGGTGAATTCATTTAAAATAGATGTTTTAACTCATGTGCATGTCAGTAGGTTGAGTCTCTTTTTGGAAGGAGATGGAGTCATGAAACCATGGATCCTAAGAGTTGATCAAACCAGAATGTTGAAATGGTGGATTCACAGAGCAGAAAAGCAGGACTCGGTGCTATTTACTGATTACAGTCACCTTCCCTTGCTCTACCATTTTCAATTTTGATAGATTTGTTACAGTCCACCCAAGTTATATTTTATGTAAGACGGGCCTGGCAGGCTGAGTCAATTTGTTTTGGGCATTCCTTCCCACATTTATGTGTTCAAGCACCTCCTCTTATTTTCTCCATAACCAGTGTAGTGGTCATCTTCACTCCCCCACTAACTACAAATCCCTTCCATGACCTTTTTTTTAATTCACATTTTTGTTTATAAAAAACTTTATTACCATTTTACAAACAAACATACAAAAACAAAATAACTACCCGCATTGCAGGGCGGAACAAACAATCCAAAAGCATGGCAAAACGAAAAAAAAGAGAGAGGAAAAAGACAATAGCAAAACAACACTTACACGGGTTTTACATTGGAATGATATAATGTATATTATATATATATAGTATCTCACAAAAGTGAGTACATCCCTCAAATTTTTGTAAATATTTTATGCTATCTTTTCATGTGACAACACTGAAGAAATTACACTTTGCTACAATATAAAGTAATGAGTGTACAGCTTGTATAACAGTGTAATTTTGCTGTCCCCTCAAAATAACTCAACACACAGTCATTAATGTCTAAGCCGCTGGCAACAAAAGTGAGTACACCCCTAAGTGAAAATGTCCAAATTGAGCCCAAAGTGTCAACATTTTGTGTGGCCACCATTATTAACGGTCGCCGAATCTGTAATTACTGACACACAACTCAATAAAACTCCCCTGTCGTTTTAATGTGACAATATGTTCGACATGTGAGTAATGAAATATAACATCGTTTCACATTAAAGAAGTCACAACAGTGTACTTTTCTATCGTATTTTATAAATGTTTTTAAACTCCCTACATGAGTGAAAACACTCTATGATATATATATATTATATGTAATATAGTAAGGTTACATTTTGGGCACATTCACAACAAAACGATAACAGAAAAAGGAGAGAGAAAAAAAAGCAAAACGGTACGAAAACCTAACAAACAAGGCGGGACGTTACGCCCATCAATAAAACAAAAACATACAAACAAACATTTTACCATT
>BLSH010090345.1:129099-145014 GCA_018402905.1 Glandirana rugosa | reverse complement strand
GGGGGGGGGGGGGGGGGGCGAGTACTGTCATTTGTCGCCGTTCCACAGCCTTATGCAATATTAAACTGTGACATGTATGGTATCTACTGTATTTACTCAGCATAACATCGCCTTTTATATTTTGCCAAAATTGGGTATTATATTGTGTTTGTGTTCACTAAAATGTATTAAAGTGCATTTTTTCCAAAAAGATTCCGTTTGAAAAACGACTGCGCAACTAACGCGTAACATAAAAAAAATTGTAACACCCACTATTTTATTCTCTAGGATTTCTGCTTAAATGTATATTATGGTTGGGGGTTCTAAGTCGTTTTCTAGGAAAAAATTATGATTTTTTTCATGTGTCACAGATCAGAACGGTCAGAATCAGCTTGAGAAGCTAGCAGTTAATGTTCACTTTAAACACTTCAGATTTTTTTTAATTTTATTTTTCTTGTTTATTATAACATGCACAGTATCTCAAATATATTATTATATTTTTTATAACAGCTGTTACATAGGAAATAATCATGTAAAGTAGTGCTCTGGGTATCTTGGCATAATGGACACCAAAACTGCAGATGAAAATGAAAGTGAATATTGGGATTTGAATGTAAAAAAAATGACATATTGACATACCTCCAGTAATATTTTAAATGTCAGAGACAGGATTCTCCAAAATGTCGAGATGAATTCCAGAAAGCCTCTAAGGAAATATTTCACTGCAAATATCACATGCAGGTATTTGGTATGAAACGTGGAACCTTGAAATGTTGATTTAGAACTTTCGATAGAGTGCACATAGTATACATTATTTATTTCAGAGACCATCATGTTTAAATTTAAGCTGCTATTTCATTATTTATAGTGGAATACCTAGAGTATGGTAACTTGCACAGGCCCAGGGCTATTTTCGAAATGTTTACAAGAGAAAAAGTGGATTTCATCTAATCACAGCTGACTGCCCTTACACTACTTGACAGTTTGAGCCAGTTCACCTGTTCGTCACTGACCTGTTTACCATTTGTGCACTTTTACCTCTTATGTCAGAGTTGCTGAGAGATTGGAAAATGGAACTAATATATTGACTGACACAGATCAATTGGATCAGGTCAACAGATGACTACTGAGCTTCTTAGATGATATGAAATAGCTACACTCTTTATACTATTTATTACGTAGTCAATAGTCAAGCTATATAATTGAGTTATGGAAGTAAATAGACTAGGGATTATAAGTGTTGACTTTATACCAGATATTTCAATTTCTTTGGATTCTTAAATGAGTTCCAGTTCAAATTGCAGAGGGTATTAATTCAAAATGTAACTATGGGCAAAATAAAAAATGGCATATATGGTACAGACTGTCACTATCACTACCACAGCATTCTTTTCGTAACATAGTGTCAGGAAAAGCATGCCAGCAGGCAAGATGTCTCCTCATGTCACCTCTGTGCGTAGGCACAGGCTGACATTATCATCCACATGGAAAAGGTGCATGTTGTCCTTGCCCTGACCATCTCTTGAAATCTGCATACACTGACTTCGGCTGGTTTCCTAAGACCTCTTTTTCTGCCTTTTTCTATTGCCACTCTACTGCTCTTTCTATTGCACTCTATCTTGACCACACTCCTGTCTATCTACTTGTATCTGATCCGATTTCCAGTCTCTGACCTGTAGGGATGGGCCAAACACCCCCTAGTTCGGTTCGCACCAGAACATGCGAACAGAAAAAAAAATCGTCCGAACATTCGGACACCGTTAAAGTCTATGGGACCTGAACATGAAAAATCAAAAGTGCTCATTTTAAAGGCTTTATATGCAAGTTATTGCCATAAAAAGTGTATGGGGACCCGGGCCTTGCTGTAGGGAACATATATCAATGCAAAAAAAAGTTTTTAAATCAATAGTTTTTTCAGGAGCAGTGATTTTAACAATGCTTAAAGTGAAACAATAAAAATGAAATATTCCTCATTCTGCCTGTACCTCTGTGATGTTTAGAACAGTGCCACCGCAAAATGACATTTGTAAAGGAAAATTGTCATTTAAAATCACTCACGGCTGTAATGTATTGCCGGCTTCTGGCAATATACAAAAAATCACTGAAAAAATTCCAGGGACTTCGGGTCTGGTATGGATTTCAAAGGGAACTCCACGCCAAAATTTTATTAAAAAAATTGATGTGGGGTCCCCCCTAAAATTCAAACCAGACCCTTATCCGAGCATGCAAACTGGCCAGCCAGGATGGGGGGGCTAGCGAGTCCCCCCCCGAACCGTACCAGGCTATATGCCCTTAACATGGGGAGTATGGGTGCTTTGGGGCGGGGGGCTCTGCGCCCCCCCCACCCCAAAGCACCTGGTCCCCATGTTGATGGGGACAAGAGCCTCTTCCCCACAACCCTGGGGTGTGGTTGTGGGGGTCTGCGGGCAGGGGACTTATCAGAATCTGGAAACTCCCTTTAATAAGTGGACCCCCAGATCCCTCCCCTGTGTGAATTAGTATCTGGTACCCTATTAATTCACCAAAAAGTGTAAAAAAAATACAGCAGACAATCAGGGACAAGTTCTTTATTAAAAAAGAAAAAAAAATAAGTGTCCCCCATTGTAATCCATCGTCAATCACGGCGCGACGGACCCGAAAAAAAAAAGCTGCAACAGCTCTTCCACTATGGGAGGGCTCCCACCAACTGAGCTTGCTTTGTTTTAACAGCTTATTTATAGTGAAGGGTGGGGCCACCCAGTGACCTAATTGAGTGACCCGCCCTTCTGATGTCACATGAAGTCAGAAGGGGGCGGGATCACCGGTACGACACCGGGTGGCCCCATCCTTCACTATAAATAAACTGTCAAAACAAAGCTAGCACAGACAGCGGCAGCCCTCCCACGGAGGAGGAGCTGTGCACGCTGTCTGCGCACTATGCATTATGGGGCGTTTGGCAGTGCCAAAGTCACGCTGAACACCCCATAATGTTCTAAATTCGGGGATAGGGCGAACAATGGAAGTTCGGCCCAAACTTATGCTCGGGCCGGACCATTCGCCCATCCCTACTAACCTGGCATGTTTGACTCTACTGTTTCTCCACATGCTGCTTAGCAATCTGCTGCAAGCACTTACCTGCTACCAGGCAGTACCTGCTCATTGCCTAGTTGCTGACCAGTCAGCACCTGCTTGTCACCTGCCTACTATCAACCAGTGCCTGCTCATCACCTGTCTGCTACCAGCCTGCTACTAGCCTGCCATTGCCAAGCAAGTCCGTTCTGCTGTAGTCCACTGCCTGCGTTCTAGTGCCACCTATCCACTCTCAGGGGCCCTAAGTCAGAGGTGTAAGAGAGGCCTTCCTCATTACAATAGAGAGGGGGGTTTTGGGACTTTGAATGAGGCACATGAAAGTTACCGGATATGGAATCAAAGATATTTATTTAAAAAATACATACAGTATAGTATGGCACATCCAATTTTATGAATGCTTCAATGTGAATGGTTTGCTAGTATAACACCCATGGCCCAATATAATACATCCATATATCAGGGTATAAACATGACACTATACAATATGTGATATCATAAGCCAATATTGAGCCATATAAAAGATTATTAAAAGGGGCAAAAATACATGACATAATGTGCATTGTATGTTAAAAACATATATGTATGCATCTTGAAGATCTCGACGTGTTTCGGAGATGATTCCACCTCATCAGGAGCGGATGCATGCGGCGTATCTGTACAAAAAATATATACAAGACCTGTATGATCTAATGTTAAACCCCTAGCCTGATCTATCTGTGGGTCCTCACCACCACAGCTCCCGGGACAGACACTCGAGATGGTTCCCATCCGTCCAGTAGCACGTGTTGATACTCTGAGCCTACATGTAAGTAAGGGGATGGGACATTTCCTCCTCTTGACTTCTCTTGCTCTTTTTCTTCTTTTAATTTTCGCCATTATTAGGGTTTTACATTAGATCACATTTGTCCTATATATTTTTTTTCAACAGATGCGCTATATGCATCCACTCCTGATCAGGTGGAACAATCCCCAAAATGTGTCAAGCTCTTCAAGATGCATACATATATGTTTTTAACATAGAATGCTCTTTATGTCATGTATTTTTGCCCCTTTTAATGATCTTTTATATGGAGCAATACTGGCTCATGATATCATATACTGTATAGTGTCATGTTTATACCCTGATATATAGATGTATTGTATTGGGCCATGGGTGTTATACTAGCAAACCATTCACATTGAAGCATTCATAAAATTGGATGTGCCATGCTATATGTATTTGTTTAATACATATCTTTGATTCCATATCCGGTTTCTTTCCTGAGCCTCATTCAACATCCCCCCCCCCCTTCTTTATTGCAATTTACAGGGATGGAGGAACTTTTTTCCCTCCAGGTGCTTCATGTAAAGTCCCAACTTCCCCTTTCTAATCATATGACTTCCCCATCGCATCACGCTCCTCTACCAGGTATGTGACACATAATTTTTTAGCTATTGGTCTTGCTAGTAGATTATTTTTCCACTTAATTCCACTTTTCCACTTACTTGTAATAGTGTGACAAAGTTGTTTGTTCTGAAGCAAAATCATTTGCACCTTGTGGACAGGGTAATTTTGGGTGGACATGTACTTTCTGTAATAAAGGGTTAAACTTTACTACTTTTTATTTGTTTGTTTACAGGTTCCTATGTTCAGCCTTTCAGATATGTGAATGTGGTGCAATAATTCAAATGAATATGAAATTAAATGAATTTACTTAGCTTGGTTTAAAGATATAGTAAAGATTATAAAATAGATTAATACAGCATCATTTAAATCCAGAGGAGCCCATAATTTCATTTGAAATTTCTGGAAGCGACAGTCCTCTTTTCCCATGGTCCACAAGAAGCTCACCTCCATACCTACCGACATCCAGTGATGGCTGGTGAAATTTCAGGATGGTGGGGGTGCCAGACCCCACCCTTTCTTTTTGACACCTCCCACTTCTCATAGGCCCCACCCCTTATAGATTGCACCCATTGTGTCCGAAGTATACAGCTCATCATCACCAGATAGGGTATACAGCATCGCAAGATAGGGGTATATACAGCATAGCCAGGTAGGGGTATATACAGCATCGCCAGACAGGGGTATATACAGCATCACAGATAGGGGTATATACAGCACCACCGATAGGGGTATATACAGCAGCACAGATAGGGGTATATACAGCACCAAAGATAGGTATATACAGCACCACAGATAGATATATACAGCATTACAGATAGGGATATACTGCACCATAGATAGGTATATACAGCACGACAGATAGATATATACAGCACCACAGATAGGAATATACAGCACCATAGATAGGGATAAACAGCCCCACAGATAGATATATACAGCACCATAGATAGTATATACTGCCCCACAGATAGGTATATACTGCCCCACAGATAGGTATATGCTGCTCCACAAATAGGTATATACTGCACCACAGATAGGCATATACCGCCCCACAGATAGGTATATACTGCCCCACAGATAGGTATATACTACACCATAGATATGGGTATACAGCCAACCCCCCTGCTGCGGGGTTCACGGCACTGACAGTGCCCCCCCGGGTGGTCGGGACATCAAAGTCCCTCACTTACCCCATCTAGGAGCGGGCGGCAGCAGGCAGCGAACGGGCAGCAGGCAGTGTCCAGCAAGTGGGGATCGATGTCTGGTGAGCCACTTTGCTTCGGCCATGCATGCCCCTCCTCCTCTGACAAGAAAGGCATCCAATAGGATCGCTTGTCTTCTCCGCCAGTCGGGAAACCGGTAACATACCAGCACTTCCTGATTGGCAGAGAGCGGTTTAGTGTTAGAGGGCTTGTGGTGGCCTACGGCTCTAATGAGATGCTTCAAAGTAACCCCCACCACAGTAATTCACGTGGCCGGCGACCAAATGGGCCGGCCGCATGAATAGGGAGTGGTTGCGGGCGGCCATAGATAGATTCATGCTATGCATGAATCTATCTATGGCATAGATGGGGGTGGCAAGGAGGGAGGAGGCAGCGCTCGTGCGCCCTTAATGAACCACTACCGACACCCATGCCAAATTTCTGAAGATTTGGGATCCCTGGATCCCAAACTGGGAGTATAATAAATCTAACAAAACAATTTAGGATTCATAACTTTGTCCTTAGCTGAGATAAAAGTGGACATATGAGGTGTCTTCAACTCTCCTCTGTCAACTTTGGTATACAGAGGACCCACCACTCTTTACAACAGTCAAATTTAGCTACAACGTATTTTGGTGCCCAATGGGGCAGAATAAAATGAGAAAATTATTTTAGCTGTCCGAATGTTATAAGTATTTTTTTCTACTAAGTAGCTGTAAGTAAGAACAACATTTGTTAAACTCACCTGTGCCTTATGTGTTGATGCTGTGTGTAGTGAAACGATTCTATGGAATTTGGGATATGTTCTTTTAAACAATTGTGTCTAGACTAAACATGACACTAAACTCTGGTTTGAAAATAATCCCTGTAAGCTGAAACGTAGCCACCCTCTCTTGTTTGCTTCTGAGATGGACTATGGACTGTGAAGTATGGACTATGCATTTTTAGTGTGCATAGAGCAGTACACATGCAACCAACATTCACTGCTTGTTTCTAAAAAATGGAAGTAAATGGGAAAAGGAGAGATGTGGGAGCTCGAGGAGGACATTACAAGGAGGTAGAAAAACACAATAAGAAGTGATTTAATAAAATATTGTTTACAATGCCATGAGGTGGTGGATGTGTATGGATTATTTTTGGAAAATAAGGATATTGTTGAGTGCCACTTTGAAGTGACCATCTTGAAATAATTGATGCAGGTAGTTATTATGTTGTGCATGTCTCTATTCTGTATTGGGGATAGAGAGGTAATATGTCAGGGAGGGATTAGCCCATATTGGATTATTCAGGGAGATAAACCAGTCATCTCCAGGGAAGTTTAGCAACTTGAAGAAAAATATTTTGAGGAAAGTTCAAATAATTTGGGTACATGGAGGCAATACAGGTGACTTTCTGCATAACAAATTACTGAGAAATTCGAAAGAGGTCATTATCTTCAGTCAAAAAAGGCCAATTCTGCTTGATGTGAAGGAAGTTGCAGTGTAGCTAAAGCAATGTGAGGTTGCTGTTGATTTCACAAAAAGGAGATAGAAATGGATTAGATGTGATTGAAGAGTGATATGGGAATATAGACTGGGGAAATTAGAACAATATAATAACTTTGGCAAAAAATAATTTCCAATAGGTTGGCTCTACCCATCAAATTTATTGGGGACCCAAAGTTGAAAGGATGGATGAAAGTGGTTCAGTGTGTCAGGGTCCAGTGGGAAAAAAACAATTGATGTATACCAGTTTACTCTGAAACCTGAAAAGTGTCTGAATTCCTCAATAATTTAAAAAAAAAGGGGGAGGGGAGGGAGTGATTAGGATCAGCAAGGCAGATAAATGCATCATCCACGTATAGAGATACGTATGCCTGCAATGAATCGATCCAGAGTCCTTTAATAGTGGAGGTAGTCCATACTAAAAGTGGGCATTCCTGTGTGGTACCATTAAAGCGTTTGTTAACCCCCCCAAAAAAAAAAAAAAAAGATCCTGCTCCTTTAAAGCATGTTATACAGCACAGCGCTTGTGATATGTAATTTGGCTCCCTGTAACACCTGTAATACCTGGCTGATCCTGCCAGGTTCTACCCTCCCCTCTCTGTGCTGACTACTAAAAAACATGGCTGCCAAGCTGTGATATTGGAGTCAGCGCGTGTCTCCGTCATCTGCAGCCTGTGCTGTGTCTCCTGTCTGCTCTCTCCCCCTCTCCTCTCCCCCCTACCCTCTCTGCATAACTGCTCAGTGTCCGCACCGCCCCCCTCCTGTCTGGCTACTTAAATTCATGTTTTTTTTTATTACAATCCACTCTGCTTACTACTGTAATATCCCCCTATGACAGTGCTTTAGGAAAATAATTCTGTAAATACCTGATTTACTGAGCGCAGATCCATGCTGATTGATCCATCGCTTGTCTCCTCTCTCTGCCTAACAGATGCAGCGGGTGGGGCCACCTCTCACCTCCCCTCATGACTGGCGTTAGAGGGGAATCACCGCCCCTGCCCACTGCATATGTCGGGCAGAGAGAGGAGAGAAGCCACGGCTCAATTAGAGCAGATTTGCAGTCAGTAAAGCAGGTATATACAGTGTTATTTTCCTAAAGCACTGTCATAGGGGAATATTACAGTAGTAAACAGAGTGGATTATATAAAGAGGCACAGGTGGGTTAACAACTACTTTAATAATGGAAAAAAACATATGATACATTTTGATTGATTCTAATTCTAGCCACTTTGTATAAAAACGAAATCCATTTAAGGGTCTTCAGAACAAACCTAAAAAGCCAAAGGACAGTAAACAGGTAGCGCCATTCTACACAATCAAATCCCTTTTTGATGTCTAGGGAGATGATAGCTCTAATACCCAGAGTGTGGGTATTGAAAATTCTGAAAAAGGCATTGGATATTCATTCTGGTGGATCTACCCAGGATAAATCTGAGACATATGAGGAACAGAGCTGAGAACAGTAGGAGGTAAAAGCACCCAGAACATCAAGAGGAATATTTCTGGTTAGAAACAGCTTTAGGAGTGTAGTGTGTTTTTTTTGATAATCATAGAAGGAAATATATTGTGCTTCAGCCTGGGTCAAGGCAAGTTCTATAGTTTTCTAAAGAGCCTCAACATTATTATGAATAATATATTCATAATACACAGAGTAGCCTTAGATGCATCACTTTTTAGAGATGATGAGAGGATGTATTGATTCAGCTCAATAATCTTTTATGGCCACTGGATAGTGGTTGTTTACAATTTCATCCGATATCTGATGCCAATTAGATTGAAATCTCAAGATGTGTGACTTCATAGTGTCAGGGAATGCCTGAATGTTTTTTTTTTTTCCATAAACATTTTATTTTACTTACATATCACAAAAGGTACAGTTACAGGTACAAGTAGTCAGGAATAACATTACATTCGTTGACAAAAACGCATATCAGAACTAGATAGTTGAAGACATTTCTAAACAGTTTATGAGTCTACTTTTCTCTTCTTACTATAGAACACTTACTTGGGGATGTGCCCACTGTATTTTTCTGTCGTTGAAACCCCCACGTTCCTGAAGTACGGTCTGTACCTATTATCTGCTATTCAGGTGCAAACATTATCCAATCTATGGAGCCCAAGTTATTGGGGTAGTCTGAAATTGTCAAATTCCCCATAAGGGGGTCAGGTACACCGACCAACATTCCATCCATCTCCCAGCTAGGGGCCTGAACAAAAACCAAATTGAAAAGGAGGAGGTAAAAAAAAGCAAGGGTAAGAGGGGATAAGAAAGGAAAGGAAGGGAAAGAAAAGAAAGGGGGGTGGATTTAACTTTTGATATTCTGTAAGGCAGGTGCCAGTAGGTGGAAATGCTCCTACCATCTACCCTCTCCCGCCTCTCCCGCCTAACACCGTCTCCCTAGTCTAAAAATCTGCCCAAGTGTAGGGATTTCACTATTTTTTTTGGGGGGGGAGGGTCAGGCTCAAGCCTCTCTGACCAAGAGTGATGATACTATGTATACATAGTCTCATTTGTGAGATTGGAATAATGCCTGATATGATTGTGAGTTTTTAAAGGTGAACCACGGTTCCCAGATAGATGAATACTAGGATATCCTGTCAAGAGTAGTGTATATCAGTTTCTCCATCACTGCTATGTGGTTGATTCGTTGACCCATTCTTTCATAGAAGGGGGGTAGTGGATCTCCAATGCACTGGGAAGCACAGCCTTGCTGCGTTAATCAAGTGCATGGTCAGGGATTTAAAATATGTTTTCTTAGGTATCTTGGAGCAGTGCAGAAGTTATTGCGCTGGTGAAAACTCCAGCGGCAGTTGGGTAATCGCCATTGTCGTATCATGTTCCTTTTGCCAATATTGCTGGACCCGGGGGCACGACCACCATATATAGTTAAATGTACCTTTTTCCATGTCACATCTCCAACATCAGTCTGAAACTGTTGGTATAAATTTATGGAGCGGGTCTGGAGTCCTGTACCATATTGTTTTGATTTTGTACCCGTTTTCTTGGGTAGCCACATTCAGCGAGCCTTTGTGAAGGTATAAATGAATCCCCAGGTGGAATCATCAATCTCTAAGCCTAGAGCTGATTCCCAATAAGTTTGTTCGGGTCCCAGAGGCTTTTGAGTCTCTTCATACATTAGAGCATACAGTGCAGAAATCAAATGATTCTGGGGTGAGGAACTGGAGCACAGGGCTTCAAAAGTTGTAGGGGGTTTCGTAAATTGTTCTCTTTGGGATGAGTCATTTAAGGAAAGTTTCAGTTGAGTGTATGACCAGAATGGAAAAGATTTAGTGTTTGATTGGGCTGCAAGATCTGCTTGACGCATGAACCTCCCTCCACACACAACACAACACAGAGCTCAGAGACAAGCTGAAGCAGGTTACGGACCTGGAGCGACAACACAAATTGTCCCTCCATGCTTCACACCTGGCAGAGCTCACTCTGCAACGAGAAGAACTTAGAAATCTCCTACAAGCCAACATGAACAGGAAATACTACTCGGTGGCCCAAAAAATGCATGAGTGGGGTAATAAGCCTGGTAAACAACTCACTCGCTCTCTCCACGCCAAGAAAACGGCCAACTTCATATCTAAAACTAAACTCCCGGGTGGGGAGCTGGCCCACAGTTCATGACAAATCGCTGAAGCTTTTAGAGACTTTTATTCAAATCTGTACAATGTGAAGGTTGACTTGGACCATCTCCCCCCCGGAAAGCGGCACAAAAAAATCCTTGACTTCCTTGACAACTCACAAACGCCAACACTACCTTCTGAGGTCCTTAGGGCTTTAGAGTCAGATTTTAAATTAGAAGAATTTCAGCTAGCCTTAAAATCAATGCCATCAGGGAAAGCCCCTGGTCCAGATGGGTTCACTGCTTCTTATTATAAAAAATTCAGTGAGGTTCTACTGCCTAGATTAACTAACTACGCCAACTCTATAACTGCATCTTCAGCCCTTTGCCAGGAATCACTCGAAGCACACATCACAGTCCTGCCCAAACCTAATAAGGATCCTACGATCTCCGGGAGCTATCGCCCTATATCATTATTAAACATGGATTTGAAGTTTCTAGCCAAGGTACTGGCGAATAGATTGCTCCCCCTTTTACCTAAATGGGTCTCGGTGGATCAATCAGGATTCATACCAGGACGGGAAGGCAGGGACAATGCATTACACACTCTTTCCTTGATTCACTTTGCTCGTAGAGACTCCCAGCCCACCCTTCTCTTGTCTACTGATGCCGAAAAGGCGTTTGACCGGGTGGACTGGACCTATCTTCGCTTGACCCTACAGCACTTTGGCCTTGGGCCCCAGATGTTGAATAGAATATTCGCAATGTACTCCTGCCCGACAGCAGGAATACTGAGTGAGCCCTTTACATTGGGGAACTAGACAGGGGTGCCCATTGTCGCCCCTGTTGTTTGCCATATCCCTAGGACCATTCCTAGCCTTAGTCAGAAACAATCCCAACATTCACAGGATAACTGTAGGCCAAGAATCACATAAATATGCGGCGTATGCGGATGATATCCTTTTCTATATTCAACAACCCCGTATTTCTTTACCCAACCTCATGTTAGCCCTACAAGAATTTCAAGCTTTGTCTAATTTTAATATCAACATGACTAAATCCGAAATTCTAAACATTAATGTCCCCAGTTCAATGGTCTGTTTGCTAAAATCAACCCTACCGTTCCGCTGGCAATCGAGGACCCTAAAATACCTGGGCATTCATTTGACACCTCATCCTCATTCCCTGTTCAGATGTAACTATATCCCCCTATTGAATACCATCAAAAAAGATCTTAGATCCTGGTCATACCTTTCCCACTCCTGGCTGGGGAAAATAGTGGTGATTAAGATGAATATCCTCCCTCAAATTCTTTTCCTATTCCAAATGATACCAATGGGGATTCCACCTGGCTTCTTTACAACACTTCAAACCATGATCTCCCGCTTCATCTGGGGGAACAGACGCCCCAGAATCTCCAGAGCTACCCTTTTCCGCTCTAAGGGGTCTGGGGGTCTGGCCCTACCAGACCTGAAACTGTATTATTATGCCATTGTCCTAGGTAGAGTTTCAGACTGGAAATACCAGAAAGATAGCAAAATATGGGTCAGACTAGAATATGAACTAAGCGGTGTGGAATTGGATGGCATTCCTTGGATCCCCCCCAAGTACAGACTTATGTCATCCTCAGCTTCCCCATTAACGATTTCCTCGTTATCCTCCTGGGATACATTGCACAAAAAACTCCATTGGCCCTACAACTCCCCCCTTATGCCTTTAACAAACCATGACTATTTCCTGCCAGGCAAACTGGATAAGGGATTTAATATGTGGTCCTCAGATCACCACCTCTGCCTACACCACGTCCTCCAAACCAACTCTCTTAAACCTTTACAGTCCATTGTTGGCTCAGGGTCGAATATCTTCATAGAACGATGGAGGTACTCACAGCTTAAGCAGTTTGTTCAATCTCTACCGCAACCAGTAAGATCTGTTCGTGAGCTTACAACCATTGAGGCCATTTTTCTCCCAAAGGAACCTCCACTACATAATATAATCTCGCAGTTCTACAAGGCTCTCATCTCCCTACAATATCACGGTTACCCGGAATTCCTGAACCGCTGGGAAACTGAATTACGCACCTCACTAACAGATACTCAAAAGGATAAAATATTAGCCCTCACCCACACTTCCTCCATTTCCTCAAAAACGGTGGAGATAAACTATAAATTGCTTGCAAGGTGGTATTACACACCAATTAAAATGCACTGTATTTCTCCCACCAACTTTACCCTATGTTGGAGGAACTGTGGTAAAGAGGCTTCACATGCGCACATATGGTGGCATTACCCACTCATCAAGCCCTTCTGGTCTGAAATTATCAGACTCATCAACGCAATCACAGGATCCGGGCTACCCCAGGAACCCTGGACTATACTCTTTCACATGACCTCAGCAACTATCGGCCAATATAAACGTTCCATGACACCACACCAACGCGGCTAAGGCCCTTATTCCTCTTATGTGGAACAATCCACAAACACCCTCTAGCAAGCTATGGTTACAAAAGGTGAATGACTTGTGCTATATGGAAGAACTTACATACCTTTCGAGGGGGGAGTCTGGCAAACATACCAAAATCTGGGCCGCATGGTTTGAATTTAAGACCACAAATGCTTACAAAGATGCTATCTCATCCCCCGACCAGGTGTCGAAGAGGGACTTCCCTGCATCTCTGCCGACCACTCTCCCTACACACTAAGCCCTCAGCATTAGCTGTAATATTAGCAGTGTGTCACATGCTATATCTTACTATAAGCATTGTAATGGATAGCTATTTCAAAGTCTCGCACCCCATGCCGGCTGGGAATCTCTTGATCTATTCTCTAATTCATCTATCTTTATCTCTTCTCCTCCTTTCTATCCTCTTCTTTCTTCTGCACTTCCTGACTCCTCAACTATTGTGACCTCTTTTCTTTGTATTATGCAAAGGTGGCTTATCAAGGATGTAATGTGTTATCAGGCTACAGATCGACCATGAGTGATCTGACCATTATATAGTGCACAATTAATATTCTTCGCTTTCTAATGCGATGTCACTAAACAGAGGACATTTTGTGGGGGGTTGGTTCCCTATTCGTCCGGCACAGCTTGCTCCCGGATGGGGTGCCGGTGGGGGGACCCCCCTGCTCTTAATTAATCATGGAATAGACAGCAGACATCGGCCGGTTGTGGGTACCCACGGCAGGCCAAAGTCCCAAATTAGGTCGGATACACCTACAATTATACTTGCCTATGTATTCCTGTCTCATTGCCTTTGCTCTATATGGATATAAGCAACTTTGTATGTTAAATTTTCTTGTCATCTTCTAAACTAATAAAAATTTACTAAGCCAAAAAAAAAAAAAGGCACTGGAGAGGAAGCCACATCATTAGAACAATTAGCCAGTTGGAATCCAAATGGATTATCCTTATTAATACTTTTACGCTACATGGATGAAACATAGAATATAAACTCAACTGTTTCAGCGATTTAAAAAAACAAAAACTACACAACATGAAAATAATAACCTGAAAGCACCAACATTCCATAATTTTTGAAGAAGAAATATTCTCACAACATATCTCCCATCCACTTTTATCATCTATGCATTTTTTGTTCTCCTAGACATTTATATACTCAATATGTGACCGGAATTTTTAACCTTTAATAGATATTTTTTATGTCTATATTTTTATATATTTTTTCACAATTTTTACTATTATTATTATTATCATTTTATATTTTTATTTTTATCTTCATCTTAAGTTTACATTTATTAAAGTTGATACGTTTTTAATATACCGTAATGATAAATACTTCCGGCCACTTAGTCTCCTAAGGGTTAAACATGTTCATACTATACAACAACCTTATCGACTGATGAGACATCCATCTACTCAGATTTGGTTTAATATAAATGGCAGATGCCATCAATCTTATCATACAAAACAAACCACAAGAAAATGGTTTGCCACTACAGCATGAACACTACATCTAATAGACCTAATAGGACTTCAAGAAAAGGCCCACCGGCATATATCAATTAAAACACACTATATAAGTCACCCCCATACTCTCTTATTCATCCCCATTGAAGAAGTCAAGTGGGTGTGACGTAACACGTAGGGCGTGAGCGGGAGTAGCTGGAAGTGACGCACATCCGGACGCAAGCTCGGAGCTCGTTGATATATGCCGTTTGTATACACCTAAATGTGAGTTGTGTATTTTAACTGCTTAACCCCTTCAGCACAGGAAGGATTTCCCACATTAGGACCAAAGCACTTTTTGCGATTCAGCACTGCGTCGCTTTAACTGACAATTGCACTGTCGTGCGACAATATACACAAATGAAATTGGCGTCCTTTTTTCCCACAAATAGAGCTTTCTTTTGGTGTTACTTGATCACCTCTGCGTCCCTTATGATCACCGCTATAAACAAAATATAAACAAATAAAGAGCGTCAATTTTGCAAAAAAAAAAACAATATTTCGTACTTTTTGCTAAAATACATATCCAAAAAAATATATATAAAAAACAAATGTATTCATCAGTTTTGGCCGATATATATTCTTCTACAAATTTGTGGTAAAAAAAATCTCAATCAGCGTTTATTAATTGGTTTGTGCAAAAGTTGGCGCGTTTACAACCCATGATAATTAACCACTTCAGCCCCGGAAGGATTTCCAGCTTTAGGACCGGAGCCCTTTTTGCGATTCGGCGCTGCGTCGCTTTAACTGACAATTGCGCGGTCGTGCGACGTTGTACCCAAACAAAATTTGCGTCCTTTTTTTCCCACAAACAGAGCTTTCTTTTGGGGGTATTTGATCACCGCTACGTCATTTCTGATCGCCGCTATAAACAAAAGAAGAGCGACAATTTTGCAAAAAAACCCAAATTTCTTACTTTTTCCTAAAATACAAATCCAAAAAAAATATATAAAAACTTTAAACCCAAAAAAACGTTTTAACAGCGAGAAGAAAACAAATATCGCCGCTAGTCTTTACTGCATCGCCACTAGTTTATGGGGGTTTTCTTTCGAGACAAACACCCTTTTTTTCCTGCGTTTAAAACAAACCCATGTTGCAGCGTGCTGGCGCGTTAACAGTCAATTTCGCTGCGTCGCGGCTTAGCGTTTTTCCCGAGGCCAGGATTTCGACCTTTAGGAAGGCCCCGACTTCACCAATTAATAGTACCCAACATTTGCGCGGTTGAAAACGTGTTTGGTTAATTATTTGCGACT
>BLSH010090345.1:85631-98200 GCA_018402905.1 Glandirana rugosa | reverse complement strand
CATCCATCCCCCTTCCCATTTTTTTATTTGATTTTAATTTATTTTCCCTATCCCCATTTATTTGTAGGGCACTTGCCCTAGTTTGAAGATGATTTTAGAACAGTTATATGGCTTCTACCGTTAATTAATACTTTTCAGACACAGTTTGAAGATGAACCACATTCATCTCCATTTTTGCATTTTTTATGTTTTTATTTTTTTAAAAATATTTAAAGTTATTTCCCTGTCCCCATTTTTTTGTAGGGCACTTGCCCTACCCTTACCCCCATTTTACTTCCTTTTGCAGCCCTCTGGGGCTTTCCAGGACTTTCCTACAGCCATTTTTGTGCCTAAAAGTTCGGGTCCCCATTGATTTCAATGGGGTTAGTTGTCCGTGCGATCGTTCGGGTTCCGTCCGGACCCGGACCCGGACTTTGTCCCGAAGTTCGGACGGACCAGCAGAACCCGAACTTCCAGGTGTTCGCTCAACTCTAAATATAAATATTGTTAGCCACTGTGTATCAAAATTAGACTAGGGAGGAAATTTATTAAGATGACTTTACCATGATAGGAAATGAAACAATATGTCAACTATATTTAAGTATACCACCATGCAGCCCCCCTTTTTTTAAAATGACTTTGTGAAGCGCTTTATACTCACCTAGGTGGTGTCCAGGTCAATTTTCTGTGCTGTATCCAGGCACTGCCAGTCGCCTGCAGACACATTTCTGGATACTGAGAGGACACTGGTGCTGGAAAACCAATAGTAAGTGTCCATGTCATGCATTCAGTGACGTAGAACCCTGAAGAAGGATCCTGGATCCTGTCAATTGAAGAAGATAAAAGATTAAGGGCTGGAAGGAATTTATCTTAATGGATTTAAATAAATAAAACTAAGCTAAACTGTAGCTGCTGACTTTTAATAAACAGATACTCAACTGTCCCAGGATGCAGCTCTGTGCTCACCCGAGGTGGTTTTTCCAATGGTCTTCGGTCCGCCGTGGGCACATCTTGACTGTGGGAACCCGGCAGAGACAGCTTGCAACTTCACAGCCAGCTGCTCACTGTGCATGCGTGAGCCACACTGCGCTGTGTGAATGGTCCCAGAAGACGGCAGGGACGGGGGGGGAGGGGGTCTGCTCAGATCGCCTGAAGTGGGTACCTGTCAAAATCATGTACCTGCACTCCCCCCCAAAATAAAAGTACCACTTTAAATGGCTCTCCAGCACTCCCCCCCTTTCTTCTTGTAGTGGAAATGAGTTTTGCAGTTTTACCAAAGAATCATTTCACAGTCAGGAGTGTCACAGCCATGCACATGGGCCTGATTCTATTACGTGTGCTAATGTCAATAGCAACCAATTAGATTCCAGTTGTATGTATCACGGGTCTCCAAACTATGACCCTCCAGTTGTTCAAGAACTACAATTCCCATCATGCCTAGTCATGTTTGTGACTGTCAGAGTTTTACAATGCTTCATGGGACGTCTAGATCCACAACAGCTGGAGGGCCTTAGTTTAAAGATCCTTGGTATATATCATGTACACTTTTCTGCATTAGGCCTAGGGGCATATGGGCATGGGTCGCAATAGCCATGTGGCTCCCTGTACAGCCTTTCAGCAGCTGCAGGAGAAAAATAGAGGAGATTGGTTCCTTTTACATGCCGCCTCTTCTATTCACCTCCTGCTGTGATTGCTGTTGTGTACTCCCCTGGCTCCTCCTAATCCACTGCAGCACTGCTGGGTTCCCCCCTCCCCTCTCACGCCAGCTACTGTGGGGGGTGCTTTCAGGATGGAAAGCAAGGAAGGGGTTGGTAAATATATAATTTCCCATCCTCTTTCTTCAGTGATGAAGTCAGTGATCCATATCCAGCATGTTTACTATGCTTCAGTTTGCGAATGAATGGGAAGATCTGTACAGAGCTATTCCTGTCCATTCATTCTCTACTGCTGAGGCTGCAGAGGTGGAGATTGAGGGCTGTGTCCTCTATCTTCTTTCTCTGTCTCAAAGGTGAAACATCAGAAACAACAGTCCTGTTTAGACCTCTGACATTTCACCAAAGCTCCCCAATGGGGCTCCAAAAAAATTGTAGAAAATAATAAAAAGTAAAATTGTATATAAATAAATAAATAAAATGGTAAGAAAAACTCCACAAAAATAAAATAAAAAAACACTGACACCAGTGACAAAACTGCCAGGGTTGCAAAGGTTGCACTTGTGACCTGGTCCTGGTGTTCTGCCACCGTGGGAGGGGCCATGGATGGGGATCAGGGGACCCTTTATGTTTTTTTTCACCAGGCCCTGAAGGTTCTACAGAAAGTATATCTTTCGGGTTTCAAATCTAACCACCACTAAAGTGAACCTGTGCATTGGCCATCTCGCATTTGCTTCTGTACCAACAGCGAGGAAAGTCCTGTGTAATCTACAAGTCACTGGAAGCCTACACAGGATTCCTCATGTCACAAAGCTGTGCTGTGCTGGCCCAGTGTCACATGGATTGAGTCACATGCTCCTCCATACCTCTAACTATTGGGTATTTCCTATTTGCAGCAGTAGGTTATTGAAGGAAAGGTAAGTATATAGTTGCTGATAATTGCAAACCTGTGTTTTTCCCTGTATTCAAACCAAATTCCATCTCCTACCCTTACCCTTCAGGCCCATCTGGAGCACTCAGGCCCCAAACATGTATTTTTTGGCAATTTTATTCATACGAAAAATCCTTTATGCATGCATAAATCTTTTTCTTTTTCTATTGCCTTGCCCAGGGGTGATCTTCACTGATTCATGGGGAGCCTCTGATGTTATAGCATCAGTCCCATTCTCTTTGTGCTGTGAGCCTTGGGGGATGTGTCCATGATTACTTTGTTGCCCTTTCAATGTACCAATCTACAAGCAGATAGGGGGAGTTCTAAGCATTCCTTCCCTTTCCTGTATTTGTTATGCGTAATGGATTTACGGGACATTTCAGACTGATTGGGTTTTTGTTTTTGAGACATTTTTTCGAGTTAGCTTATTTGTCAATTTATTCATGTGGCATGCACAGTGTCATGTTTCCCTGTGGCAAAAAATTCCTTGCTCTCAAGCTGGTGGCACACGATATTCTGGGTGAGGTTGGGAAATTCAAGGTCTTTAGAAGGGCAAATAGCAACATGAGGCTTGGATAAAGACGTGGAGGAATATCAGGAATTTGTAGATGGTGTTTAGAGTTGAGCGAACACCTGGATGTTCGGGTTCGGTGGGTTCGGCCGAACTTCAGGAAAAAGTCCAGGTTCGGTACCGAACTTGACCCGAACTTTACCCCGAACCCCATTGAAGTCAATGGGAACCCAAACTTTTAGGCACAAAAATGACTGTAAAAAAGTCCTGGAAAGTGCTAGAGGGCAACAGCAGGAACCTGACCCTATAGAACTAGAAGATAATTTTAGAACAATAATCTGTCCTTCTAAGCAGTAGACTCTACCTAGTCCAGTCAGATTGTTCTGTAATGCAGGATGAGATGTTATTATATCTGCAATCTGTCCCTCACAGTGCCAGCAGCATCCTCTTCCTACACTACCCAGAGAGCATGTGACATGCAGCACTAAGTGACTCGAGCTTATAAAGAGGCTGGGTCACATGATGCACTGGCCAATCACAGCTATGCCATTAGTAGGCATGGCTGTGATGGCTTCTAAGGGCAAACCAGTGAAACTCTTTTCGAAATCCAATTATCATTGGAACAGGAAGTAAGGTGAAATCTTCTGAACAGAAACATAGACGGCAAAACAAACATTATAGGGGTGTTAACCCTTCCCTATGCTATCCAAAAAGCTTAAAAATAGTTTTTTTTGGCTGAAGCTACACTCAAAAAATGTACCTGTTCCGACTTACAAACAAATTCAACTTAAGAACAAGCCTACAGTCCCTATCTTGTTTGTAACCTGAGGCCTGCCTGTATATGTATATTTTTTTATTGGACCGATTGTTTGTAAGTTTTAAGTAAAACACATTTTCCATGAGGCCTTAGGTACACAGGAAATGCTTTGGTTTACACTGAGCTCCATCCATCTTGGATGAGGAGCCATGAACCTTCAGGGAACAGAATTGGATGAAAGAAGAGAAAATTTCTTTGAATTGGGCTTTAACTACTGTATTATTGAGTATAGTGCCTCTGACTGTCATAAAAAACTGAATTCCATTAGTCAGAGTAACATTTTGAAAAAAAAAAAATCTTAACCATGCATCACATAATTTACTTTCCGAATGTCAGGAAATTCTTATAATCACGGGGACTCTATACAGTATTAACTTAGTGATTTTATATCTAAAGTATTTCTTCTTGTAAAGTGTAACAGACCTGCCTGTTTCCCTGTACTAAAAGTACATTTTCACTTTGATGCATTTGAAGTTATGTAACTTCCTCTCAAATACAGTACTTATGTCTTCAAACTCTCACTTATATCTGCCATGATAACTGGTAATTATTGTGATTCCAAAATCACTACTTTCTAAAATTACAGTGGATGACAAAAAAGGCAATAATGTAAGGTAAATGCATGTCTGCATCAAAGGAATACATAGCTTTTGATAGGCTTAAGCTATATTTCAAATAGAATGCACGAACAGTTATCGGATAAGAAAGCTTTTTTTAACGCAATAAAAAAACAAAAACAAAACAAAAAAAAATGATGATTAAGGTTTAAGTTATATATCATTTAGCATGTATGTATAATATCATGCTAGCACAATAGTGTACCTTGTTGAAGACCTCCAACAGAACAAATGTGGAAAGGGATGCAGACAGTCATCACTGGAAGGTTGGCTTGTAGGAGCATCACTGAGGTGTTCACGTGAATTATCTGTGCAGGTATGGATCTCAGAATCATGGGAGTGCAGACTGAGGAGCCCCTACACACAGGTGAGCATACTGTACTGACACATTTCACTAGGAATCTTTTTTTTTAAGTGGTGTTCCATGTGATATTATGCCCCATATTAGAGGACTTCAGTAGTTCCTTGCAGACCAATAGAATCTATAAAGTAGTTTCACTGCTGCTGTTGATGGCACATGTACATGCAGTTTGGGTGCATCCATTAATTTCTAATTGACACCAACATGTCAATGCTGTATCCCTGCTCTGTGAATTCTGTGACACAGCAGTGCCTACTCATAGGTCATAGTGTCTAAATGTGTGGGGATCTTCACATAGTAAGTTTACAAGTTTCAAGATCATTCTATAATAATATATCTTTATTGAAATTTTCATCACAGAAATTATAGAAATGTACAATGAAAAAGAGGAAAAACAAACACAACAATAAAAAAAAACACAATTCATAGCATAAAGACATAAAAGTATGCAGTAGGGCTCATAAGAGTCTTATGTATATTTGATGTTATACCTATAGATCTTGACATAATTTTCCATAAAAAATATTGAAATAGAATCACAAATATACTTTAAATAATTAGGCATTAAAAACTAT
The DNA here is from genome assembly GCA_018402905.1 of Glandirana rugosa. Lineage (NCBI taxonomy): Eukaryota > Metazoa > Chordata > Amphibia > Anura > Ranidae > Glandirana > Glandirana rugosa. The sequence continues at coordinate 92,757 of BLSH010090345.1, read as the reverse complement.
GACTAATATGGGGAAAAAACAAAAAAGAGAGAACATGTTTATTATTAAGAGTAGGCTACAAATACTTAAAATTCAATGTCGAAATTAATATAATGATTTCTTAAATTTTAACCATAGGTATACTTTGTGCTTTGAAAACAAAAGAGAGAAGCTGAATGGTTAATATACACAGCTACTCCAGATTCTGCTTGCTCCAGTTTTGATAAATTCCATGCACTGTTTTTTTCTCTTCCAGTTATAGGAGAAGAATGTAAAAAAAATGTATTTAGTTTCAGTACAAAAGATGGTAAGACTTTTGCGGCACTAAACACAAACAAAATATTTATTCATATAAGTCTCAGGTTAAGAACAAATTAAAATAACAACATTATACAAGCCTTGACCACATACAACATGCTCTATCATCTGCTTGGAGCCAACTAAATTCACAATATAATGGGTGGCCCCATACACCATTTTAACTAGCTCCATTGCTACATTTCATCAGGAGCAGTGTAAATTCAGAGCAACTATAAAGCATTAAAGTTGACATTAGCCATATTATATAAACAACTATAAATCTCAACATTTAATTAGATGGTGTCCATAATACCTTCTGCAATTCTACGGGGTCCAGAAGTGCAAGTCTAGGCCCAACTGGAGACCACACAAGAGGGCAATGCTACTCAACCTGATGGTGGCCAAGCCAAACACATTCAGTATCCACAAGTTGGTATAGTGTGAAATACATACAGAATCTATAAAATAGATATTTTTTAGGGAAGAAGCATATTTTATTAAATGTATGATTGCAGAAACTTGTCTCCCATAAAATTAGCTAAATAATGATCATTACCTGCGTACTCTACATGTACAAAATATCCTTTAATTCAGCCTGGAAAGTCCCCCCCAGTGAAATATCTTTAAAATGCATGATTATGTTTAAGAACTGTAAAAAATGATGATAATAATAATAATATTACTATATAAGGAACGTGTCTACAAATAATATCCATCCATATACCATATTTAATTATCTATTTATCAACAGTTCCGTGGTCCATGTGGATATATCAGGAAAGACTCTCCCAGGTGCATAATACCTAGTTTAACTGCAGATAATAATTCTAGAAATAGATAAATAAGGATGGGCCCGATGTTCGAGTTGGCCCATTCACTGAATTTAGATCATTATGTGCCACTTGTGGCGAGTTTTCCCACCACAGAATGCCCCATAATGCATTGTGAGATCACAGCGCACGGGGAAGCAGCTCCTCCCTGATGGGAGGGCTCCTGCCGTCTGATCTCTTTTTTCGGTGACAGTTTATTTATATGCAAGGGCGGGGCCACCCACTGATGTCTTGTGACATCAAAGGGGGCAGGGTCACTCATCACCACGTGGCCCCGCCCTTGACTATATATAAACTGTCAAAGCAAAAATAGGTCAGTCGGCAGGAGCCTTCCCATTGGGAAAGAGCTGTTTCATTTTTTTTTTAGGGTCGTCGCGCACTGTGATTGACGATGGATTACAACGGGGGACACTTTTTTCTTTTTTAATAAAGGACTTGCCCCAAATTGTCTCCTGTGGTTTTTACTGTTTTGACACTTTTTTGGTGAATGGGGGGATCGGCATCTGGGGGCCCCCTTGTCAAAGGGGGCTTCCAGATTCCGATAAGCCCCCACTCACAGACTCCAACAACCACAGCCCAGGGTTGTTGGGAAGAGGCTCTTGTCCCCATCAACATGGGGGCAAGGTGCTTTGGGGTGGGGGGTTTTGCGCTCCAAACGCACCCGCCATTTTGTTGGTTGGAAACAGACCGTGAACGTGTTTCATTGCCTACGTTCATTGGAACCATGTGAGTGTGTTTTTACTTACGAATAAAACGCTGTTGATACATACTACACTATTATCCCTTCATTGGTGGTGATGCTTTGGAGCTGCTTGGACTGAGATGTATACCTAGTGATCCGTAGTGATGTAAAAGAAAAAAATCGGTTGTTCCAGCAGTGTGGATTTCCTCTCCAGTGTCTCTCTACCTATACAGGCCAGATTGACCTCCGTAATAGGGGTCCCCTTAGGAGGGTAAGAGGCAGTGTGTGTGGATGTCGGTGGAGGTTTTTTCTTTCTACTGTGGATCACCTCTTCGTTTTCATCCTGTATCCTTTTATGCACCTTAAGGATCGATATATATGGACTTTATGCAATAATATTATTATTCTTTATAGCGCTGCACCTGATTTTATATATTGATTGTGAGGTTTTTTTGTTCAGACCTATTTGTGCTAGCGGCTTGTGTCTGATTCAAGCCCAGCGGCTGCTATTTAAAATTCATGATTATTTGAACTTTTTCTGCTGCAGCTGAATCTCTTCTAAGTTAAGTTATATTATGGATATTTTTGATTTTAGATCCACATATAAAATTGATGTTGATGAAGTTTTCGGTGAGAGTGGAGTCTCCCATGATGATTTGGGGGGCTGTTTCCTCAGATTAAGAAATTTGGTGACATCAGAGTTACATGCCAGCTGGGACATAGCGTTCTTTGAGAAATATGTTTCGGATGGCATGGTACCGAGGAGTCTGAGATGGGAGGTAGCTCCCCAGAGTGATGTAATTAATACCAAAGAATGGTTTCAATACGGGGGCGTGGCCTGGACGTCAAGGGGATCGGACGCTCAGGAGCGGAGCTCTGCACATCGGAGCTCAATCCTCAGGAATCCTGCCAGCCGGAGCCAGGGTAAGAGGCATCCTACCTGCCTTTAGCCTCCCCATACCATCCGCTCTTCAAGGAGACCTTTTTCCCGCGGATCAGCGGCTCCGGTCCGCGGAGCCGAAAATTTAGCTTTTGCGGCCTACCCGCGGTAATACAGGCCGTGGCTCCATGCGCCTAATATCCGCCCTCCAGCCTTCACACCCCCACTAAAAGGGGTTCAGAACACCCCTCTTCACGCTCCTTTAGCAGGCCTGGACAAGGGACATCTGAGAGGGGCTCTGGCAGAAACCGAGGCCTACTGACTTTTACCAAGCAGAACCAGCCCTGGTATCTATTTGTCCCACCCTGATCTATCCACCCTTCATAGTATCCAGCAGAGCCCAACATCTTCCAGGGATCTTTCAAACTAATTTTTTGGCTATACCAGCTGAAATAACTGAGCCCCACATAGACTTTCTCTCTACCTGCACTGGGGCTCCTGGGCACGGGATGCTGACAGTTGCTGGGATTGGGTTCCCTTTTGGCAGTATCCTGCAGCCCTGTTTTGCAGCGGGTCCGAGCTGTTCCCCCCTCTTTTGACCCCCCTCTCTTGACAACGCTAAATACAAATAATTCAACATCTAACACAGAGAGGATTAAAGTTTAACTATGTTTAAATGAAAAAAGTTACATTTGGGGGTCGCTCGCACGGTGCAATGCCGACCGCACCGCACTAGTCACAGTCTGACTGGTCGTGGAGAGCTTAGAAGAACCTACAGAGGACACACTGCATAGATTCGCACAATACCATTCCTCCTTCCTGGGTGCATGCCGACATCTAAAAGCTCAGCCTCCAATCGGCCCCAAAAGCACCTCACTAATTACCTACTCAGATCTTCACAGAAGCAGGGAAAGATGTCACATAACAGTGCCAAAGCTCAGCCCCATGCCACTACCACCAAAGCACAGCCCTCCTCCTCTCCAACAAATTACTATTCGCCACATCTGATAAAAGCAGATCTTGACGCAAGTCTCTCTACCATGTTTGAAAAATTAGTTGATAAAATTCAGGTGGAAATTGGTAAATCCACCAACACTCTCACTCAAGAAATCGCAGCTTTGGGTAGTCGCACAGAAATATTAGAAACAAAACGTGACGAACTCTCCCTCGCACATAATGACCTAAGACGAGAATTTGAGACATTGTCTGAAAACTTTACACATGTACAAACGCAATTAGAAGATTTGGACAATCGAAATCGCCGCAATAACCTTCGCATACGCGGTATCCCAGAGTCAGTGTCAGAATTGACGCCTGCCATTCTTAAAATCTTTCAAAAATTAGTCCCGGATAAAATGGCGAATGCCTTCACTTGTGACAGAATTCACAGGGCTCTTCGCCCAAAGCCCCCACCGGATAAACCCCCAAGAGACATTATTCTATGTCTCAAAGATTATTTAATAAAAGAAGACATCCTCCGCGCCTCTAGGAACACTCCTAATATTGATTTTGAAGGCCACAAAATACAGATATTCCCGGATATCTCACAAGCCACTCTGGAGCGTAGACGCAGAATGAAAGAGGTCACCTCCGTCCTCCAAACAGCAAGGATCATATACAGATAGGGCTTCCCCTTTAAACTGACTGTTCCCCACAATGGCACCACCTATACAATCTTCAATCTTGCGGAAGGAAAAGAGCTTCTGGTGAAATTGGGTCTTTTAGATCCCGAGCCCTCGCTCAGATTGCCTGCTACCCTGAGACCCTCACCAATATGGAACACGCCGGGCTCCTGGGGAGGTCAAAGGAGATGGCGTCATTCACTCAGAGATACGGATGCATAGTTTCTGAATACAATATACTTGATCTTCTACAGCACAAGAACTAATTGCCTTGAACTACCTCCTATACAGCAACCTCCCCTTTTTTTTTTTTTTTTTTCCCCCTGCTCTTCTCACCACTTGCCATGTTGATAGACATTCATAGAGCAATACAGGTCTTTATCACTAAAACAAGTTCTGAAGTCCAATCTACATTTGTTGTCTGTTCCTTCATTTTGCCAGTTGTTATTATTATTCTGTTATCATAGAGGTCTAATATCGAGAGTATTTTAAAATGGCTCCTTGACCTGTCTTTATATTGCTCTTCTCATGGATGATCTAACTCACTTTGAAATCAAAAATAAGGAGCTGCAAAGTTTTGCCTTATGGACAGGCCTTTAAAGGGCATTACAGGTCCCCATCACAAAGACAAACTCTGAAGTCCTGGTTACATTGGTTGTCTATTCCCTCACTTTGTCAGTTGTTATTTCTACTTTGTTATCATAAAGGTCTTATATCGATAGGTTTCTAAGATGGCTCCTAGATCCGTCTTTATAGGTTGTAAGCCAATGGACCTCATGTACATTTCAACATATTTGGAGGACTTTCTGGGTGACTTAACTCATAAAGGCCCCTAGACAACGCGAAGAGAAGAGAATACATTTTTTTTTCTTCTTTCTTCTTTCTCCTCTCTTCCGCTCCCGCTTTTTCTGCTGAGGAGGTTAGACGATCTAGCAATGGGGGTACATCCTTGTACCCCTCCTAAAGTTAGTTATATAGTTTATAATATTTTCTTTTTTTTGTTCTCCTCTGTTTTGTAATTTAACGTCAGCCCTCTCTCATCGGCTGTATCGTGCTTGATTGTACCCCCTCTTGGCCTTGGACGTCACAATGGACGTGAAACTTCCTTTTTATGTCTGCACGGCCGTGCAGTTTTTTCAGTTTCTTTCATCCCATGTCTCTCCTTGACCAAGTAGTGGACGTGTTTGTCCACACAAAAGTTTTTGTTGGTCTAAGTTTTGGTTATTCATAGACCCCCTATTCTATTGGCTTGCAACAATTGCCACCCTTACATCTTATCTTTGGAAAATACTAATTGGAAGGTTCTTATGTTTTTTGCTGTTTTATACACTGCATCTGATCATTACTGTTTGTTGCTGTTATCATGCAGGATATGATGCTAAGATATCATATATGAAACAAAAGTACAGTATTCTGTTGCACTATATTTATCGATCTATTATAAACACCCACTTATTCTCTCAGCTATCACATATGAAAGGATTCTCTCTCAAGAGAAAGATAGAGAGTTCCTTTATAACTTTTTTGCTTATCACCATTTTTAACCCCAATGAGACTTAGAGTTCTCTCGCACAATGTGCAAGGATTTAATTCCCCAAGTAAGAGAAAAAAGGCGTTTCGACTCTACAAATGCTTGGGAGCAGATATAATTCTTTTACAGGAAACACATTTTGCCTCCCAAAATCACCCTAAATTTTTGATAAATCTTATAGCCAGCATTATTATACCTCATACTCCAACAAAACAAGAGGCACAGCTATTTTCATTAGAAATTCTATTATTTTTGATGTAAAAAATATATTCAGAGACGTGGATAGTCGCTTTCTAATTATTAAAGGCTCTCTAAATGGGAAAATGGTTACGATTGCCTCAGTCTATGCCCCAAATGAGTCACAAGCCACCTTTTTCAATAAGTTTTTCAACACTCTATCCAACTATAATTCAACTCACCTTATTATAGGCGGTGACTTTAACCTTACCGCTAACCCATTATTGGACAGAAGTCATACCACCCCCTCCTCCAAAGCCTTTCCAAAATCTCTTACACGTTCCATAAATGAATCTCAATTGATAGACACCTGGAGAGCTCACAATATAGGTTGTAAATCCTATACTTTTTACTCCCATCCTCACAACTGTCACTCCAGATTAGACTATATCTTCACCACCCCTATACTATTGGCTAATTCGTCAAATGCTGATATTCACCCTTGCCCTTGGTCTGACCATCTAATAGTCACCTTTGAAACTTCCAACATAGGCCTTGCCCCGACACCTTTTAACTGGAGATTAAATGACTCTATGCTAACTAATCCAACCACCATATCACAAATAGACTCTCATCTCAAAGAATACTTCTCGATCAATGAAGGAGAAGATACCTCCCCCACAAATATCTGGAAGGCCCATAAAGCGGTCATCAGAGGCCACTTAACCGCTTAACAACCGCCCCATAGACAATTGACGTCTACAGGGCGGTTGCTTAATTCTGGGAGGACGTCTATTGACGTCCTCCCAGAATCGCGGTTCCCGCGCGCACCCGGAAGGTCTATAAACACCCCCTCCATAGAAGAGGAAGTAACTAGCTCTTCATAAGAAACTCTACTCTCAGATAAACACTATACCACCAACCTAATCAATCGTATCTCAGTAAATTAGAGGTCAATTTTCCACAGCCCCGTTCCGGATACAACCTTCAAAGTTTCCACTGATAATCTACCAGTCTGGTTCCCGTTCCCACTTATAGTCGTAAACTGCTTAATCGGTTATCATATCCCCACCACTTCTATATCAGATTAGACCTCACTGTCAACACTCCTACCCTCATTTTTCA
>BLSH010090345.1:42194-84097 GCA_018402905.1 Glandirana rugosa | reverse complement strand
GTCAGTAAATCAAGTGTGATCAATTTTCAGTGATTGGCACCATAGCTTGTAGACTCTATAACTTTCACAAAGACCAAATAATATCCACTAATTAGTTTTTTTTTTACCAAAGATAGGTAGCAGTATAAATTTTGGCCAAAATTTATGAAGAAAAATTACTAATTTGCAAAATTTTATAACAGAAAGGAAGAAAAATTCATTTTTTTACAAAATTTTCGGTCTTTTTTTAATTATAGCGCAAAAAATAAAAAACCCAGAGATGATTAAATACCACCAAAAGAAAGCTCTATTTGTGTGAAAAAAAGGACTCAAATTTCATATGGGTACCGTGTTGCATGACTGAGTAATTGTCATTCAAAGTGTGAGAGCGCTGAAAGCTGAAAATTGGTCTGGTTGTTAAGGGGGTTTAAGTGCCCAGTTGTCAAGTGGTTAATTAATATAGCCTCTACTAATAAAAAAAACAGACTTATCAATATCAAAAATCTCACTATCCAGCTAAACCAATTATATAACAAATTAAATAATTCCCCTCCGGCAGATATAAATATACAAATCCATAATAAACGAGCAGAACTAGATGCCCTACTTTCGTCTGATACGGAAAAATCCATGAGATTTTCTAAATCAAAATTTTTACTCCACAGCAACTCTATATCTTCAATGTTTGCTAAAAATTTAAACCAAGCAAACAATCCTACCCATACATATAAACTCAGACTTAATAATGGGAACTTGACCACCCATCCACGTAAGGTTTTGGAAGTCTTCACTGATTTCTATAAGAATCTTCTGTCTACGCCCCCTCCTCCCCCACACTCTAGCTCTATTAGCTGGTTAGATAAAATACCCCTCCCTTCTCTCACGAATAACCAGATCGCGGCTCTTAACGAACCGTGTTCGGAGAATGAAGTTGCAGATGTCATTAAATCCCTGAAATCTTCCACAGCTCCCGGCCCTGATGGCTTCTCAACTAATTATTATAAAAAATTTACACACATAATTTCACCAAGACTCTCAAAACTCTTTAATTTTATCCTCCAAGGAAATCAATTTCCCCCGGAAATGTTGCTAGCCAACATGTCTTTAATCCCTAAACCAAATAAAGACCATTCACTTCCCCAAAACTTTCGCCCCATCTCAGTTTTAAATAATGATATCAAAATCTTCGGTCGCATACTTGCAAACAGACTTGCATCCTCTATTACATCTCTCATAGCACCAGATCAGACTGGTTTCATACCAGGTAAACAAATCACGGACAATATCAGACTCGTCACTATTATAATTCAAGACTCTAATCTAAAAGCCAAACCCACATGCCTACTGAGCCTAGATATCAATAAGGCGTTCGATAGCGTAAATTGGTCATACCTGAGTACCCTCCTCCCCAAATTTGGAATCCCCGCAAAATTCATACATGGTTTTAAGGCTCTTTATCACAATCCACAAACTAGAATTAGACTGCCAGGCTGTAACTCTGAATTCTTTCCACTGAGACGGGACACAAGACAAGGTTGCCCGTTCTCACCCCTTTTATTTGCTTTGGCAATTGAGCCCTTAGCCTGTGCCATAAGGAACAATCCACATATAAAAGGTTATACAATAGACCCCTACGAATTTAAACTCTCACTGTACGCAGATGATGTTCTCCTCTTTCTTTCAGACCCTTTATCTTCCTTACCCTTTCTCACTAAAGAATTAGACTCTTTTCATAGCATCTCTGGTCTGGGGGTTAATCTATCTAAATGCTCAATGATGGGCATAAACCTACCCCAAAATGTCACTACAGAACTTAGGGAAAAATTTTACTTTAAATGGTGCCCCACTTCATTTAAATATTTGGGCATCAACATCACCCCATCACTTAAAACTTTCATCCACCATAATCTTACCCCTCTCTTTTCCAAGATAACCTTAAACCTCAAAGCTTGGTCCACATTTCGCATCTCTTTCCTAGGTAGAATTTGCGCTATCAAGATGTCCGTACTACCAAAACTATTGTTTGTATTTAGAGCTTTACCAATATTGATCCCTAAAAACAAAATAGACACTATACAGCGCACTATCAATAAATTTATCTGGGCTGATAAAAAATCAAGATGTAGCAATGCATTGCTTTTTAGGCCCCAATCCCATGGAGGTTATGGCCTACCAAATATCTGGCTTTATTATTTAGCAGCAAGATTCTCCCAAACGGCCCAATGGTTCGCCAAAGAGAATAACATCCCCTGGATATCCTTTGAAAAACATTCAATTAAACCGTACTCCCTTAAGGGTATTCTTTGGTCCCCAATAATTCCCATGAAAAAAATTCTTAACCTCAATACTATAGTAGCTCAATCACTCCAACTATGGAGAAAATACAGTACTTTATACTCGCTACAATCTAATGTCCCACCATTATCCACATTTTTAGGCGACCCTCGCTTTCAACAAGCTTTTGAAAATGCAGAGAACTTTTCTATTTGGATCAATCACGACCTAACTACATTGAAATCCCTATCCCCAAATAATATTTTCCAAACCTTTGAAACCCTTAAAGCTAAATATAAGATTCCTGATACGGAACTCCATAATTATTCACTAATCAAAAACTTTTTCTCACAATATTACGCCCTCACTCGTCTCCCCTTAACTTCACAGTTTGAACATATTTGTATCTCTTCTCCCAGAGATAAAGGCCATGATTGACAACCTTAATAAATCCTCTCTGTGCTATCACCTGGGTACCTTCCGTCATCTATTCTGGGATTGTGATCTGCTAAAACAGATATGGTGTCAAGTCGCTAAACTAATTGCTAAAATCACTGATAATCCGGTCACACTCACCCCTCATATATGCCTTCTTTTCTCAAATATCCCAGATTTATCCAAACCCTATAATAGGTTAATCCACACTCTCATAAATTCTATCCACTGGATGATAGCATGTAACTGGCGTACCCCCACACTTCCATGGAATCAGGTCTTGACCAGAATGTCCACGGTTAGACTTACAGAAAGAATATATCACACCCTAAATGATACAATGACTACGTTTGAACAAAATAGGGATATATGGGACAAAATCCTTGAATAACTGTTTTATATTAGAGTGATTGCACAAACCTTATCACTCCGTTGGTTCACTTATTGTATGCCTCGTTTTTTATCTGATCTTACTAATATTTACTTTATTCTGATGCATCTTTCTCACCCGTTTTAAGATTTTTTTCTTTTTTCTCTTTTTTCTCCTCCCTGCCTCATATCATAACTGTATTGATGACTTTTATTCACATGCTTTGTATGTATTAACCTTCCAATAAAATCTTTTGTAAACAAAAAAAGAATGGTTTCAATACTTTAATAAAGCAGCACTTGCCCTCCTCAATTTCCTTATATCTAAAAAACAAGAAAAACGTATTAAATTAAGTAAAGAGGTCTCCAAAATCAAAGAACAACTGGAGCACTTTAAAGATAGCGAGGAGTATAAAAATAAATCTGAGAATTTAAAGAAAATTCTCGAAAAGGAAGAAAAGGAACAGAAAATAAAAAAACGGAAACATTTTTTGAGAGATGTAGAGGACAATAAGTTGGAGCGAGTATTTAAATGGCAATCTAAGCAGGTTCAGGATCCTCCAGTACCATTACAAGTTGAGAAAGGAATCCCTGTTACTGCCAAATTTCAGTCTTTAACTCCAGTTAAATCTAGAAAGACCTCCTCTAATTTAACACCAGGAGGCCCTCAGCGTCCCTTTAATAAAGTGGTGGCCAAGAGAGGTAGAGGGAAATTTAGAGGTGGCTCTCGTGTCCCTCATATATCTTCACATGTTGAAACCTATAATTCTTATGCTCCTTTGACACCCCAATATCTGGAGGAGGAACGATATATCACCCAGCATCCGAGTAACTGGAATTCCTATGAGGACCCATATCAGGAAAATGCCCCAGTGAGGAATCATTATCCTGAACGGTCTCGGGACTACGGTTGGCGTCAGGATGAGTATACTCATTCTGACCATCGTAGGGAGAATAATCATTTTTTCCCAGGGGAAACCCTCAACTAAAAAGAAATGTAGATCCAAGAGAGGTTCTAGAGGGGGGAGACGGCTCCACTCAAAAAAGAAGGCGGGTGTAATTGCCGCTGGTATTTTTAATTTGAGCTCCCTATCCAGGGAAGAGGAATTGGTTCTGAGTAAAGGTCTTAAATATGCCCCTTCTAAATCTTTGGATAAATTTTGCACCTTTAAGATATACAAAAATGTATCCGTAAAATTAATATAAAATGGTATATGATTACCAACCCAATTCGAAATGTACAGGCTCATACTGAGGGTATGAATGATACTCATTTATCCAATGCCTCATTGTTTAACCCACCAGGCCGGATGGCACCCTCTATCTCTGTGTTTAAAGACCTGGTGGTGAGGGATCTTGAAAAAATGGAGGTGGGTAGGATGAGACAGGATTATAGGTCCAATAAGGGCCTTAAGTCCCTAAAAGATCAAACAGATATTGTTGTACATCCTGCTGATAAGGGGGGGGGGCATTGTGGTTATGGATAGGTCAGCATACCATGCGGAGATGAAACGTCTCCTCTCTGATATGGAAACCTATGCCCCCCTCAACTTTAACCCAACTATGGCTTTTAAAAAATAACTTTTGTAGCTAGTCGATAGAGGTTACAACCAAGGGGTTATCACCAAAAAGGAAAGACATTTTCTGGTACCTGTTGCCCCTAGAGTTCCTATTATATACTTTCTCTCAAAAGTACAAAAGAGTTTGCAGAACCCCCCTGGAAGACCAATAGTAAGTGGTTTGGATTCCATCACTTCCAGGGTGGGTAAATATATAGATTTCTTTCTGCAACCTCTTGTGGGTAAAACCCCTGCCTTTTAGAAAGATTCTGTGCAGGTTATTAACCTCTTAGGGGAAATAGATTGGACAAGAGGCTACATCATGGCAACTGCAGATGTGGCCTCTTTGTACACTATCATTTCCCACAATTAGGGACGTGAGACAGTTGATTATTATTTAGCGCAAGATGATACTTTGCACGATGCTCAGCGTGCCTTTATATTGTCTCTGATTGAGTTTGGTATGAGTCGTAATTATTTTTGATACGGAGGGGACTATTATCTGCAAAGTAAGGGAATGGCTATGGGGGCAAAATTTGCCCCCAGTATGGCTAACTTGTTTATGGCCAGGTGGGAGGAAGATGTCGTCTATGGCCGATCCAGACCAGAGCTTCGACTCTGGAGGCGATATATAGACGACGTCCTCCTCATCTGGGAAGGTTCTGAGGACTCTCTGGTCTCCTTCTTTGCTAAAATAAATTCAAATAATAGAGGTATTAAATTACAGTTTGAGTTTAGTAGATCAGAAATACATTTCTTAGATCTTAGGATTAAAGTGGAGGGTGGAGGGTGGAGTTATGACCACCTCCACCTTCTTCAAAGATACCGACCGTAATGGGTTTATAGAGGTGTCCAGTTGCCATCATCCTTTGTGGCTTCGCTCTATCTCTAAGAGCGAGTTCTTACGACTAAAACATAATTGCTCTAATAGAGATGGTTTTCTCAGAGAAGCTGATATTCTTAAGTTAAGATTTATGGAGAAGGGTTATAAAGAGGCTGACCTTAGGGTAGCCTTACAGCAGGCCGATATGAAAGATAGAGATGCCATTCTGAAGCCTAATCCTAGAGGAGGAGAATCTTCTTTTGGTTTTGCCTTTCTTACCTCTTTTTCCAATCAGTTTCAGTCTGTCAGGCGTATTGTACAGAAACACTGTGGAGTACTCCGCAATGATAGGGTTTTACCTGAAAGGCCCCAAGTGATCTTCAGAGGTGTACCTCCTTTAAGGTTGCAGGTGGCACCAAACATTGTAGAACCTCCTTCTAGGCCCTCTTTGTTTCAGAAAATTACAGGGTTTCTTTCCTTGCAGGAATTGCTTTGTGCAATAAATGCAGAAACTGCGAGGAAGGTTTGTTATTTTGAGTCCACTGCTACACATCAAATCTTCCCTATTAAACCTTTTGTGACTTGTAGTTCCAGAAATGTGGTCTACATGATTAAATAGTCATGTGGATTACAGTACATAGGTCGTACTTAAAGGAAATTGACCACTAGGCTCAAAGAACATATAGCCAATATTAAGAAAGGGTTTTTAGATCACAGTTTGTCCAAACATTTTACTCTCAAACATAGCAGGAAGCTGAAGGGTACCTCTTTTTTGGGGATTGATAGGTTCACTGCGAATTGGAGGTGTAGTCACATTGTTCGTGAGATCTCCAGACTGGAGGCCAGATGGATATACCAGGCCAAAACATATGCCCCATTCGGGATGAATGTTGAATGGGACGTAAATGCCTTCATTAACAACAGTTAACTTGACTTTTTAGTTTGGGGTCTGGTTATAGTTTTATTATATCTTATTTCAGATGTTTACCAGCTGCATTTATAATCTTCTGTTTTTTTAAAGATATCGATGAGGATTTATCTGCCTGTGCATGTTTTGATAGCATGTAATCTTTGAGGGGTTTGGTAGAGTTCATTTTTCCTCCTATTTTATTTGTATTGTTTGCTATGGTAATAAGTAATTTTAAGTGATGTTTTCCTATTTTTAATTGTATATGTACTATTGTCATTTGCGGTCTGGTTCCTAGCCACTAGGTGGAGTCTAATTCGGAGTCTGATGTATTGTCTCTTTTATTTTATTTTGTTTAATATTTGTTAAGTTTTAAATCCTTTTAAGGATATACTGTATGCTATTTTTATTATAGCTTATGGTCTAATTTTCCAACTCCTGATGGAGCTTGGATATGCTATTTGGTTTAAGTTCCGTCATTGGAATGCAAGCTAGAGGAGGTGTATGGCTTCTGGCCGCTGTAATACTTCCTCTTCCGGTTTTGTTAACTTCCAACCCGGATGTTTTTATATTGTTAAGCTTCCATTTGGCTATTTATACGAGCGTTCGTCGCATGCTGGCTACGCCCCAGATGACGTCAATGATGACGAAACGCGTCGGGTGGAACCAGCTAGCGTGACGACAATGCGCTCCGAATGGACCCGCCATTTTGTTGGTTGGAAACAGACCGTAAACGTGTTTCATTGCCTACATTCGTTGGAACCATGTGAGTGTGTTTTTACTTAGGAATAAAACGCTGTTTATACATACTACACTATCAAGTTTTTTTCCCTTCATTGGTGGTGATGCTTTGGAGCTGCTTGGACAGGGATGTATACCTAGTGATCCGTAGTGATGTAAAAGAAAAAATCGGTTGTTCCAGCAGTGTGGATTTCCTCTCCAGTGTCTCTCTACCTATACAGGCCAGATTGACCTCCGTAATAGGGGTCCCCTTAGGAGGGTAAGAGGCAGTGTGTGTGGATGTCGGTGGAGGTTTTTTCTTTCTACTGTGGATCACCTCTTCGTTTTCATCCTGTGTCCTTTTATACACCTTAAGGATCGATATATATGGACTTTATGCAATAATATTATTATTCTTTATAGCAATGCACGTGATTTTATATATTGATTGTGAGGTTTTTTGTTCAGATGTATTTGTGCTAGCGGCTTGTGTCTGATTCAAGTGCAGCGGCTGCTATTTTAAGTCTTGTTACTTAAGTTTAAACAATTTGCAAATCAATGGCATTAAATGGTCTGAGCTGAACATCAACTTACTCTCAGAAACCCTATCAAAAGTCCAAAATAATTATCCTTTTCAGTTGAGAATCCAATTGCCTCCCTTGCATAGGAATTTTCTATACCCCTTCTTATGACACTTTTCTTGACCAATTACCCAGGTTTATTAAGACACCTCTGTCTTTTTCCTGAGACCTGGAAAACATAACAAATATCCTGGCTTGGCCGCATTTCAGCAATCAAAAATATTTTCCTCCCCAAGCTTATATCTATTCCATGTACTGACAGTTGAAATCCCCTCTCATATAATTCCCATTATTATTAAACAGAAGTTGGTGCAGCTGTGCATAGTAATCAATCAGCTTATAACTTCAGTTTGTTCAATTAAGCTTCAATTAAGACAAAAAACCTGGAACCTTCCATTTGAGGATACCCCACAGATGCTCAATAGGGTTTAGGTCTGGAGACATACTTGGCCAGTCTATCACCTTTACCCACAGCTTCTTTAGCAAGGTAGTGGTCGTCTTGGAGGTGTGTTCGGGGTCGTTATCATTATCAAAGTGTCATTTCTTCAGTGTTATCACATGAAAAGATATAATAAAATATTTACAAAAATGTGAGGGGTGTACTCACTTTTGTGAGATACAGTATGTGCTCTTGTTCATTGAACTCTTTGCATAGTCAGACATTTGAACAGTTACCTGTTATTTGCTCCTAGCCTGACATTATAACGAGCCATACATAAAAGAGAAGACAATCATGAATCCGGAGCAGGCTCAGCCATTTATCCCATCAAGTCCAGGAAATGACCACAGAGCTCACCAAAGTGCAATCTCCTTCTGCTATAGGGTTGCCACAGCATCCCTTTAATCCAGGACACATACTAATTACACAGGTTCTGTGGCTGATTAAGGTGGTAATTAAACTAATTTGGTGCCTTATCTGCATTATATTAGCCTCAGAACCTGTGTAATTCATATGTGTCCTGGATTTAAGGGATGATGTGGCAACCCTATTCTACTACCACCGCTACAAATACTCCATCATCTGAACCAAAAGTTCCTCTGTCTGATCGGTTTTATGGTGAATGTAAAGGATTTTGCAACTTTAAAAACAGCTGCAAATTATATTTCAAGTTAAAGCCATCCTCGTCTGGCTCTGAAACTCAGACAGTTCAGATCATTATCTCATTACTACAGGGGGACACCAAGGCCTGGGCCTTTAACCTGGAACTAAACCATCCGGCCCTGCTAATAGTAGATGCCTTCTTCAAAGCCCTCGGGTTGCTATACGATGATTCAGATCGTGCTGCTACTGCAGAATCAATCCTACGTAACTTACAGCAAGAAACTAACACTGCTGAAATGTATTGCTCAGAGTTTCGCAGGTGGGCTACAGAATCTGTCTGGAATGATGAAGCTCTCCACTTAGAATAGGCCTTTCAGATGCAATTAAGGACGCAACTTTTCCTACCCAGCCTGACTGGAGGAGGCTATGTCTCTAAGCCATTAGGATTGACCGCCACCAGTGGGAGAGAAGACGAGAACTCACTACAGCTGTGGCAAATTATATACCTCCTGTGCATAACATGGGACTCTGCTTATATTGTGGCCTCAAGGGTCATATTCACTGTTCTTGCCCTACATGTCTGAGAAACTCCAGGAACTAGGTGATTGTGGGTGGTCACCTTAGGTCTGCTTTCATCTCCCTAGGAGGACAATTGTATACTATTACCCGCTGTTATTCACTTTGAGATGGGGTCCATGAACTGCTGGCCTTTGTAGATTCTGGAGCCACTGGGTATTTAATTGATAAGACTCTGATTACCTCTTTGACCCTGGAAATCATGTTCTAGATTTCCCAGTCCATCTGATCTCTGTGGATAACCGGCCTCTCTCACAAAATCAAGTGCTTCAATCCACCAATCCTTTCCAGTTACAATTGGGGGCTGTGCATTAGGAAAAGATTTCAAGCCTTGTCATTGACTGTCCATCCACTCCTTTGATTTTATGCCTTCCATGGTTTCAGAAGCACAATCCAGTAATTGACTGGCGAATAGGAAATATTGTGTCTTGGTCCAATCAGTGTGTAAAAAACTGCATCCAGCACCCTGTTCGATTTGCTGCCTGTCAAGTGGGAGTGGAACAGATTCTGCTTTGTTATAAGGACTTTTGGGATGTATTTTCTAAAGGGATTGCTGATGCTTTACCTCCTCATCGCAGTTATGATCGTCCCATTGACCTATTGCCTGACACTCCCCCTCCTCAAGGGAGAGTTTTTCCACTGTCTGAGCCAAAGAATCTTGCTTTGCAGGAGTATATCCAGGAAAATCTAGCTAAAGGATTTATCCTCCACTTCTCCCGCAGGTGCAGGATGCTTCTTTGTTCCAAAGAAGTATGGGGTGGCTGTGGCTTTGTGTTGACTACAGAGGTCTAAATAAGTCTTTCAGAACTTTATAAATTACATTTTCTGTGACCTGTTGGGTTGCTTAATGCTTGTGTACTTAGATGATATTTTGATATACTCTCCAAATCTTGATTAAGCCCAATAGGGCGAAATGTGTCGGTTGAGGCTTGGGTGCCACTTGCAGTATTTTTTTAGTCTATTTCAGACACTTCAGACCCGGAAGGATTTCACACTTTAGGACCAGAGCACTTTTTTTGCGATTTGGCACTGCGTCGCTTTAACTGACAATTGCACGGTCATGCGACGTTGTACCCAAACAAAATTTGCGTCCTTTTTTTGCCACAAATAGAGCTTTTTTTGGGTGGTATTTAAACCCCTCTGTGTCATTTGTGATCACCGCTATAAATAAAAAAAGAGCGACAATTTTGCAAAAAAAAAACCCCGGTTTTTCTTACTTTTTGCTAAAATACAAATCCAAAAGACAAATAGAAAAAAAAAATATTTTTTCATCAGTTTTGGCCGATTTATATTCTTCCTTGTATTTTTGGTTAAAAAAAATCGCAATCTGCGTTTATTAATTGGTTTGCGCAAAACTTGCCGCGTTTACGGATTATGAGAATTAATTTCTGGGGTTTTAATTTTTTTTATTTTTTGCTAGTAATGGCGGCGATCTGCAATTTTTATCGGTACTGCGATATTACGGCGGACATGTCAGACCATTTTGACACTTTTTTGGGACCATTGGCATTTATATAGCGATCATTGCTACAAAAATGCACTGATTATTTTGTAAATGTCACTGTCAGTGAAGGGGTTAACCTGCAGGGGGCGCTCTAAGGGTTAACTGTGTTCCCTCACTGTGTTCTAACTGTATTGGTGCTGGGCTGGCAGGTGGAGTGGAGTGATATATATACAGGAAGCCTGTGATCACAGCCCTTCCCCCTCAGTCAGAACGGAGATCCGTGTTTACATACACGGACCTCCGTTTTTTCACTGCGGAGGGGGCATCATGGGTAGCCGGCAGTGGTCGAGTCTGGCCTACCCGCTCCCTGCCCCCCCAGACACAGTGAGAATGCGAGCGTGCCTCCGGCGGCGTGCGCACGCTCACAATGGTAGTTATCGCGGCCGCCGTCAGGTGATGGCGGTTCGCGATAACGAGCCATCTTGCCGCGTCACGCTGCGGCAGGCGGTCGGCAAGTGGTTAATCCTTGTTTTTAACCGTTTGTATGCTGGCTTTTTACTATATATTGTGCACACATCTACCAATAAAAGGTGTGTTTTTTATGGACTCACACTATGTGGAGTTTTTATTAATTTCTTCACTGTATGTGATTCATCTATGGTACCTTCATCGTGGGCTGTCTGTGTGTTCCTGTCTGCGGGGCTGAGCAGAAAAGCCATACCAACTGGAGAAGATTGTGGTTAATCTGACTTGCTCCCTCCCTCCTCCCATTGAGGACCAAATGGAATAGCTACCTGCATTGGAGACAGGTCCCACAAGTTCAATGTTACTACGGAGCTTCGCAGGGTATATCCCACACAGGCTCGATTGATTCACTGGCCATATGGTCATGTGGGTGCACCTTTTCTGGTAAGCAGACATCCTCTCCTTTCTATCGGTGGTGGCACTGGTGTGAAACCTGGACATACTACACCCTAATACGGAATAACGGTGTCTTTATTCATCTTTACCATATTGGGACTCTCAGTCAGAGACTTTATTCCAACTTCCCTTCCTATATTCATTTTTTACCCTTCCATTTTTTACCCTTTGTTGCTATATATTTTCTTTATGTTATTGTTTTTTTCATACATATTGTGTATTTGGAATTTAATATTTTTATGGTATATTCGTAGAGGTTTAAAAGTACCTTTGTGTGCTACTGCTAGAACCAGCTGATAGCTGCTCTGTATATTTCATGTATGACCCGGCTAGTTTTGACCCTGCTTTTCTTGCTTCTGATTCGGTACCGTTTGGACTCTGATCTTTCTGTGTATGACCCAGCCTGCCTAGACTATGCTTAAAAAGGGTAACCTCAAATAGGAAAGGGATTTTTAGGACAATTTAATTAATCTGAAAAACTTAAGTGTTTTTTCTAAAATATTATGTTTTATTTATACAAACAAGCTTTATAGTTTTGTTCATAAAAGAGAAAGATGAATTGCACAATTCCACAGAAGCAGTCTTTCACATATTGTATACAGTAGAGCGATACTTAGGATTCAATTGTAAATATTCCAGTTGAAAAATGGTATTCCCCTTAGATGGCTGAACCATCAGTGACTGTAGGTCACATCTCTCCACGGGGATATCCAAAGCGTTTCGAAAGGGTTAACATATATCTTCATCAGGGATATTATACCATATTCTGTGAACATAAAATTCATTTTAGTAACCATTCAAGCCATAAGTAACACATGTCACAGCACCATACCAAAAAGACCCGAACTCAGACTGCCTGACCCTCAGGGCACGAGCAAACTCCAGGATGGCGGGGCAGATGGACCCCCCTTGTGGTGTAGAAAGTGCCTTGCATGCCATACAGGAACCGCTGGGGCAAATCCCCAATGACCAGGGCCCAAAAAAACTTGACAGCAGACTATAAATAGGAAAGAGAGGAAAAAATATTGGAAGTAAGCAAACGCTTTCAAATCTCAACTCTTAATAATAATTATTTTATATAGAAAACGTTCATCAAAAATGAATCCATATATATAAGGCCATTTCAGAATAGGGCCATTGAATGATTATATGTATAATGTTCTTACTCAATAGGTTAATTTGCCCATAGAAGTTATATAGGGGCTTCTTTCCAAATGGAAACAACCATATTCACAAAAGAACCTTCAAACATTAGTTGTTCCAAAAAAAAACCTTTTCAGAATTATATCCACTTATTGTTCAACATAGCAGGTTCAGAGAAGCCTGTCCATCGCAAGGTGGGTGAGCTGCTGGTTGTGTGGTCGCACTGCTAGAAGTCCGGCTGAAAATGGCGCCAATCACGGTTCCCGGCGTCTCTATATTGAGCATGCGCGAGAAGATGCATCACACGCCCTGTGTCATATGTGGTGTGACTGGGACGGCACTGGTATTGGGGCCCACCCTCCAGATGTAAACATCCGGAGGACTGGGCTCCCTGTCAGAGACTAAAACCGCCGACACAGGAAATTCCCATCCCATGTGTGCAGGCCAGGAACTCTTAACCACACCTGGGCAGGAAAAACACAAGAAAGGCCCCTCACTGTAGATAGTGGGGATCTTTCTGTGCTGGGTATGGTGTGGGCATACATTCCACAGAGGGAAGGTCAAAAACCCCTTGACCCGGGGAGTCCCTTGCCCAAAGGGGGCAGCAATTCACCAGGCTGATAATGCATTGACATGGCCGCTGTGGATTGAATGGAAACAATACATAGTATACATAGTGTACAATCATATACAATATTTCCAGATAAACAAAACATCTGAAAAACACATAAAATGACTCCAGGATCAGAGACCGAAAAGGGAATCTGATTCTGTGAGTGCTATTAAATTTCAGAAGAAAAAACATAATAAATTGACATATTAAATAGTAAAACCAAAGGTGTGATATAGATACTGAGTCGTTGGTCCCAAGGGACAGTAAATGACCCCCTGTGTCGGAAAAGGAGTGCAGTTGCTAAAAGTGTGTCCAGTAATGGCCCCAGGACTCAAAGCCTGATGGGCCTGTTATCAAGTAGTCAGTCTGTTTTTCCTGAGTCAAAACCCTCCACAAAAGGCCTCAAACTCTCAACTTCATTCAAGTTTGGGGGGGTGGTGGTCCATCGCATTTTGCGTTGGAGCAGGACTTTATTCCAATCACCCCCTATAAATGGAATATGAATTCTATCAATGACTGTGAAATTGACTTCCGGCGTTCTATATTTGTGTCTCTTCGCTACATGGCGACCCAGAGGCAAATATAGATTACAAATTTGCATGCTATGCATGTGTTTAACAATAAGTTGTCTAAGTTCCTGGCGTGTAGACTGATTGGCATTGCATAAGATACACTACATCTTGTGTTCTGCAGTTGGCGTAATGTTTCAAACGGAAACTTTCACCATTGGGTAAAGTAAAAGTTGTTCTTTTTCTTATAACGGAGCACATAGAGTAAGAGCCACAGGGGTAGGTACCCCAGATTTTACATGGGTTCCCTCGCTCATTTCCCTTGTAATCACTATGTACTATAGCTTGTCCAATTGATCCTTCCTTTTATATGTAATCTGAGGCTGTTTTGAAACTAATTTTCCAATCACCGAATCTTCGGTAAGGATAGACCAGTGTTTAGTTAAGATGTTTCTAATCTTGTTATGTTCATTATAATAGCGTAGAATTAATCTAATGGAATCATCCTTTTTGGTGTTTTTTTGTTTAGGCTTAAACAAAAGACCGTGTCAATTCAAGTTTTTGACTCGGTTAAATGCCTCCTTTAGGGAGCTTCTTGTGTAGTCCCTATTTATTACCCTCTCACTGAGTTTATCTGCTTCAAGTTGGAAATCCTCATAAGAAGTGCAAATCTGTCTGATACGTAGGAATTGACTAAAAGGTATGGACCTTTTTAGAGGTTCCGGATGGAAACTGCTGGCATGTAGCATGGTGTTGCTGGCAGTCTCCTTCCTGAATAGTTTACTGGATATTTCACCTCCCTGATTCTTAATGATGCTAATGTCCAAAAATCAATCGAGGATTGATCATAAACCATTGTAAAGAATAGAGTTAAATCATTTTGGTTCATAACCCGAAGGAACTCCTTAAGCATCTCTTCTGGGCCGTCCCATATACACAGCACATCATCTATATATATGGACCATAGTATGATGTGCTTAGTATATTCAAGAAGTTGATCATTTAATAGTAGATCTTTCTCCCACTCCACCAGGTACAGATTGGCGTAGCTTGGGGCACAACAGGTGCCCATGGCTACGCCCCGTTCCTGGAGGTAGTGGGAGGTTTTGTATAAGAACACATTGTGGTGTAAAATGTATTCCAACATCTGTAAGATAAAGAGATTTAATTTTCATTCATGTGTAGATTCCTGCTGTAATACTCGTCTGACAGTTGCCACTCCTAAACGATGGGGAATACTATTGTACAATGATTCCACATCTATTGTGACAAGGAAGGCCGATTCTGGGATAGTTAAATATTCCAATATTTGGCCTCATATCTTTGACATATGAGGCCAAATTCACCACATATGGTCTCAAATGTTGGTCAATCAACTGGCTGATTCCTTCTGAGATCGAGCCATTTCCTGAGATGATTGTCCTTCCTGGGGGATTTGTTTTATTCTTGTGCACCTTGGGGAGTGCGTAAAAGGAGGGTATAAGTGGGTGTTTAATCCTAACAAACTCCCAAAGGTCCTGGGAAATGGTTCCCTCCCTTAGGAGCTCATCTATGAAAGAATAACATTTTTGATTGAATTGGTCTGCAATAGATGGGGAAATCTTCCTATAGCATTTGGTGTCATTCAGAATTTTCAAACACATGTTTTCATACATAGAATTGTCCATAAGCACAATGTTGCCTCCTTTGTCGAATGCTTTCACAGTGATGTTAGTAGAGATCTCAGAGCTGAAATTTGTTCAGTGCTGAGATTTCCGGATATCTTGTTAAGTTTGAGAGTCTTAATTTCCTTGATAATCTGTTGGACAAATAGAGCTATGGCTGGATTCGAACTGAGAGGAGGAAATCTATGTGATTTCTTTTTCAATTTGTTAGTGCTATTTATCTCTTTCTCATCCTCACTTTTTTCACTGTCTAACAAAAATTCATCCTCCCAATTTTGTCCTAATGGTTCATTTTCCTGCAGGAGCAGATTTATGTCCCTTAAGGCTCTAAAATCCTCTGCTGTCAGGTTAGGTTGTATTTCTACTTCTTTTTGGGTAGGCTTATTAAAAAGGCTTTTGAACAGTAATTTCCTTGCGAAAAGATTCACGTCCTTAATCATCTCGAATTTGTCCATACTTTTGTTTGGACAAAACGAGAATCCTAGTACTAATACCTGTTGTTCGGTGGGTGAAAGGGTGTGTGAGAATAAATTAATTATATTGAATTGTCCTTCTGTGTGTTTTTCACCACATAGAGTTTCATTCCTTTTTTGTGGTATGGGAGTCTGGGGGAGTGTGTCTTTTCCTAAAATAAATCTGTGGGAGTTTTGGATCTGGCTCCCAAATCTTTGTGAGACTTGGCGCCATGTACACTATTAGTGCCCCTATTGTGACCTCCACCATGTGTTGTGTGTGGTGTATTGTTGTACCCACCACCTTTACCACTTTTTGTCTCTGTTGTGCCCTTTTTGTTGGCCTGTGAAGGTGCACCCTCTATGGAATGACGAGAAGAGTCCTTTCTTTTACAAAAAAGTCGGTTTGTATGGGAAGAAGCTGAAGAGGATGAATTAGATGGTGTGTCTAATAAATAGTTGCCATTAATATTTGTATCCTGATTTCTTGGATTAGGGTGTCTTTTTTGATTTCTCTTGTCCTTTTCCACTTGTATGCTCGACCACCTCTGATGGCATTCTTATCCCTCTAATATTTTCTCTCTTTTTTTAACAAAGTAGCTTTGCCAAATTCTTTTAAATGTTCTTTGAGTTTTTTTCTCATGTATGGCATACTCTTTATGTGCCTTCAGAGGTGTGAGTTGAGCATACAATAGGTCCACATCAACATCCAATTTTTCCAATTGCCGTCTGTACTTACCCTGTAATAGTATCATAAGATTTTTTGAACATTCATTGAGTTTACTTTCCCAATTTTTTTTTCAAATCATTAGAGATGTAATCCAAAATGGGGAAAATTTGAACTCTTAGGCCAATTGGGTTAATACCCTCCCTGATGCATCTTTCCAGGGAGTGTATATGTCAATGTAAGGTTAATTTCTTTTCCAGAAATTTTGTAAGATTAAAGAACAGGGATGAAAGATCTGACTTAATTTGTTCATTTGTTTGATAATTGGATTGGATACTGGACATCAAATCCTTCCATTCCTGGCCTTGTAGACCCCCCATCTCTGGAACCAAAATGACACAGTAAAATATCCAAATTAAGTCAACAAATATATATCAACTCAAAGAAATTGTATTTCAGTTCTTTCTGCAGACCGGAAAATTATCCAGCTGAGAACAAAATCTCAGAATCAAATCTATTAACCAGTGAAGAAATATATGGACGTATTGGTTGTGTACTTATGTACTAGCAGGTTCCATGGGTAAAAAATTTGAGGTTGGGTGTATTGTCCACCCTATTTGACATTAAAGACTTTTACCCATAGTACCTGTGTGTAATTGCCACATCCCATATCATTTACTAGAAAAGGGTAACCTCAAATAGGAAAGGGATTTTTAGGGCAATTTAAATATTTAAATTTAAATGAAAAATGGTATTCCCCTTAATTGGCTGAACCATCAGTGAATGTAGGTAACATCAGTCCATGGGGACATCCAACGTGTTTCAAAAGGGTTAACATATATCTTCATCAGGGATATAGACTACGCTTTACCTGATTCCACTGTAGTGCTAGACTCAGCATTACTGCTTGGCTGCTCAGCCAACCTCCTGCTTCATCTGCAGCAAGTGAACTACAAGTTCCAGCCAACGTACACCTTCATCTGCAACGGAGCTGCAAGTCCCAGCAGACCTGTACAGGGTATGTGCTCTTGTTCATTGAACTCTGCATAGTCAGACATTTGAAATGTTACCTGTTATCTGCTCCTAGCCTGACAGGTATATGGTCCCTCAGCATATTGTGAAATTTGTCTCCACTGTTTTTGACCAATGTTTTAGGGTACATGTTTACATATAAATTGGGAAAGCCCCAACATGATAAATTACTGTACTGGAATATATCAATTGGCTTATACTGTATTTTTCTGAAGAACGGTATTCCAAAAAGGACAATTTCTGCTAAACCTGTCTACTGACTTACCTTTTAACCACCTGCCGACTGTGTATAGTATATATACGGCGGCAAAGTGGCACCACTGCACAGATCGCCATTTATAAACGACGATCGGTGCATGCGCAAATTGTGGGCAAGAGCGCACCCGCGCACTCCTGCTACGCGCTCCGGGAGCGTGCCCGCGGGTCGGGCGAACTCGATGTCTAGCGGTGACCCGCAATTGCCTGTGAGAGAGGAAGAATAGGGAACCGTCAAGGTAAACGCGGTGGTTTCCCATTCTGACAGGCAACATGACACTGATCTACTGATCCCTGTGATCGGGATCAGTTAGATCTGTTATGCCCTTACCAGCCCAGCCCCCATACAGTTAGAACAGAGTGAGGAAACACAGTTGACCACTAGATCCCCCCCTACAGGTTAATCCCTTCCCTGCCAGTAACATTTATACAGTAATCAGTGGCTATTTTTAGCTCTGATCACTGTATAAATGTCATTGGTCCCAAAAATGTGTCAAAAATGTCCGACATGTCTGCCGCATTGTCGCAGTCCCAATAAAAACTGCAGATCGCCGCAATTACTAGTAAAAAAAAAATTGTGAAAACGCCATAAATGAGTTCTCATTGTTTGTAAACGCACCAACTTTTGCCCAACCAATCAATATACGCTGATTGCGATTTTTTTTACCATAAATATGTAGAAGAATACATTTTGGCCTAAACTGATGAATACATTTTTTTTGTTTTTAGATATGTATTATAAAAAAAAAGTAAGAACTATTGTTTTTTCTTTTCAAAATTGTTGCTCTTATTTAGTTTATAGCGGTGATCAGAAGTGATGCAGAGGTGATCAAATGCCACCAAAAGAAAGTGCTATTTGTGGGAAAAAAGGATGTCAAATACTTTTGGGTACATTGTCACATGACCGCGCAATTGTCAGTTAAAGCGACGCAGTGCCGAATCACAAAAAGTGCTCTGTTCAGGAAGGGGGTAAATTCTTCCGGAGCTGAAGTGGTTAATGGCGGCTATACAGGTTTTCACTAAATCAAGGAGACTGTTAGGGATGGGCCAAACACCCCCTGTTCAGTTCACACCAGAACACCGCGAACAGGCAACAAGTTCTGGCAAACATGCAAACCCTATTAAAGTTGTGACGTTATGCGAGGCGAGATAGTGGACGGGTGATATCTGTCACCTCGCATGCATTCACTTGGAGTGGATTAGAAAGAGTCCAGCCCAGGTTTTGCCAGCCACCATGGCAGAGCTGGTTCCAGCCTGGAGTTTTTGGTCCACCCAGATCCCCCTTCAGCTGCTTTAAATGGCCAGGAAGAGAACTCAGTGTTGCTCTGGCCTGGGACTCAGTATCACTACACTGACAAAGCTACACCTTGGGAGTTGGTTGCTCTAATGACTTAAAGCGAAAAGGTTTGCATTTGTTTTGCAGCAGGAACCTCTCCCTATACTAGTATGAAATGATTTTATAATGCTAATCTGTCCCCAACACCAGCAGCAAGAACCTCTCCCTATACTAGTATGAGATGATTTTATAACGCTAATCTGTCCCTCACACCAGCAGCAGGAACCTCTCCCTATACTAGTATGAGATGATTTTATAATGGTAATCTATCCCTCACACCAGCAGCAGGAACCTCTCCCTACACCAGTATGAGATGATTTTATAACGCCAATCTATCCCTCACACCAGCAGCAGGATTCTCTCCCTATACTAGTATGAGATGATTTTATAACACTAATCTATCCCTCACACCAGCAGCAAGAACCTCTTCCTATACTAGTATGAGATGATTTTATAACGCTAATCTATCCCTCACACCAGCGGCAGGAACCTCTCCCTATACTAGTATGAGATGGTTTTATAACGTTAATCTGTCCATCACACCAGCGGCAGGAACCTCTCCTTATACTAGTTTGAGATGATTTTATAACGCTAATCTATCCCTCACACCAGCGGCAGGAACCTCTCCCTATACTAGTATGAGATGATTTTATAACGCTAATCTATCCCTCACAGCAGCCGCAGGAACCTCTCCCTATACTAGTATGAGATGATTTTATAAAGCTAATCTATCCCTCACACCAGGAGCAGGAACCTCTCCCTATACTAGTATGAGATGATTTTATAACAGTAACCTGTCCCTCACAGCGGCGGCAGCATCCTCTCCCTACACTAGTCTGAGAGCATGTGACATGCAGCGCTATGTGACTCCAGCTAATATCGAGGCTGGGTCACATGATGCACTGGCCAATCACAGCCATGTCATTAGTAGGCATGGCTGTGATGGCTTCTAAGGGCAAACAAGTGAAACACTTGTTGATTGGCTGCCCTGCAGCTATTCAAAAGGCGCAAAAAAATACCCGAACCCCGAACCCAGACTTTTTCTCACATGTCCTGGTTCGGGACACGGACACCCTAAAGTCCGGTACGAACCCAAACTTTACAGTTCGGGTTCACTCAGCTCTACTTGAGACTTATTTCAACTTGACTAATTATGTAAATATGTAACTATATATGTGATAATGCTTATATGAAAAGACGCATTTCTCTTTTTGCACAGGTCGCATATACTGCAGTACGTTGAGGTCACATGGAGAATCAAATGTGTGTGATTTTTGTTGATGGGAAGCCGGTAACTGAACTTCTTGATTCGGGTAGTGTTGTGACTTTAGTCAACAGCAGTTGTGTAAACCCTGAAATATTACACCCGAGCACCATCAGGGTCATTTGCATCCATGGGGACACTCGGGACTACCAGACTGCAGTGGTTGAGATTGACACCCCTTGGGGCAGTGTGACACATTCAGTAGGTGTGGTACCTTCCCTGCTTCATGCGGTCCTGGTGGGGAGGGACTTTCACCATTTTTGGAGGTTATGGGAAGGCCCAGAGAATCTGGTGGATGGAGCTCCCCCTGCTGGTGAAGCACGGGAGATCTCATCAGACCCTTTTTGCCAAATGGAAGAGGAGATGGTTGGCAAGACCAAGGGAGGAGGAGACCCTCTTCCTTTTACTGTAATGTCTGGGGAGCCAGAGGAATGGAAGACAGCTCTCAGCTGAAGGTTAGTGAACCAGAGAACATCTCTGATTCTAATAGTGAGAGTGGACAGAATGTGACCCCTGACCTTCTAGGTCAGGAGGGAGGATTTTTGAACAGAGCAAGTAGGAGATGTCACCCTCATTAGAGCCAGAGAGAAAGTTAGGATAATGGATGGGGAACCTGTGGATCCTAATTGGGGGGTGTTTTTCCCCTACATGGCTCTTAAAAACAATCTGCTGTATCAGATGGTAAAACACGGTGAGGACGAGGTAGAACAGCTGGTGGTTCTCAAACCCTTCCGCAGGATGGTGCTAGACTTGGCCCATAGTTCTATAATGGGGGGGACATCTGGGTATGGAAAAGACCAGGGAGAGGATAACCCAGAGATTCTTCTAACCCGGGCTGTATGCAGATGTCAGAGAGTACTGTGAGTCATGCCCCGAGTGTCAAATGTCTGCACCGTCACCCCATTTTCGCAGTCCGCTTGTTCCCCTACCCATAATCGAAGTGCCCTTTGAGAGAATTGGCATGGATCTGGTGGGGCCAGTAATAAATTCTGCCTGGGGCCACCAACACATTCTAGTAATACTGCACTACATGACACGCTATCCTGAAGCATACCCTTGCGGAACACCTCCGCTAAGACTATCATCAAGGAACTGGTCCAGTGTTTAGTCGCATCTGGATCCCAAAAGAGATCTTAACGGACTAGGGAACCCTGTTCATGTCCAAGGTTACTAAGGAACTGTGCAAGTTGTACAAAATCTCCCATCTCCGTGCCTCTGTCTACCACCCCCAAATGGATGGACTTGTGGAGCCATTTAATAAAACCCTCAAAAGTATGTTGAAAAAGGTGGTCGACAAAGATGGGAGAAATTGGTATTTTTTGCGACCATATTTCATGTTTGCCATACTAGAGGTTCTGCAGGCGTCTACGGCTTATTCCCTATTTTAACTCTGGTATGGTAGATATCCCAGGGGGTTGCTAGATGTCACAAAAGAATCGTGGGAAAGAGAGGCCACCCCGTATATAGAAGCTTCATTGAGCATATCTCCTTGATGCTGGATCGCATTGCAGCTGTCCTGCCCCTTGTACGAGAACATATGTAGAGAGCCCAGGAAGCCCAGAGGAGGTGGTATAATCGGGGTGTCAAGACCCAAACTTTCAACCCCAGGGATAAAGTGCTGGTGCTAGTTCCCACTGTGAAAAGTAAATTCCTGGCCAAGGGGCAGGGTCCCATTGAGGTTAGGGAAAGAATAGGAGAGGTAAACTACAATGTTTACCAGCCAGGGAAGAGAAAACTGGAGCAAACTTACCATATTAATCTCTTTAAACTGTGGAAGGACAGAGAGAGTTTACTGAACGTCTCCCCTCCTCAAAAGGACAGGGTGCCAATGACCCCTGACATCCCCATAACTGAGTCCTTGTCCGTAACGCAACAAAATGACGTTAAAGAGTGCCTGAGTAAAAATAGAGACTTTTTCTCCCCTAACCCTATAGAATCCCTGAAACTAGGCACGAGGCAGTGGCAAAAGAAATCAAGACCATGTTAGAATTGGACGTGATAGAGAAATCCCACAATGACTGGTCGAGCCCCGTAGTGCTGATCCTGAATCCCGATGGCACTATTAGGTTCTGTAATGACTTTAGAAAGTTAAATAGCGTGCCTAAGTTTGATGCATACCGATGCCTCGGGTTGATGAACTTATAGACCGATTGGGAGGTACACGGTACATAACAACCCTAGACCTTACTAAGGGCTATTGGCAGATACCCCTAACAGAGACAGCAAAGGAGAAGACTGCCTTTTCTACCCCTGAAGGGTTGTTTCAATATAAGTGGATGCCATTTGAGTTGCACGGTGCCCCTGCATCATTCCAAAGAATGATGGATAAAACCTTAAGACCGCACCGCTCCTAGCAGCTGCCTACTTGGATGATGTGGTCATCCACAGCCCAGATTGGGAATCGCATCTACCTCAAGTGCAAGCAGTGATAGATTCACTTTAAGAAAGCGGGTCTCACAGCCAACCCCAAAAAATGTGCCATCGGTCTAGAGGAAGCCAAATACCTTGGCCACATTATTGGACCAACAAACTGGAGGCAATCCAAAAATGGCCCCAACCTCTAACTAAAAAGCAGATGCCTGCATTCCTGGGGATCACAGAGTACTATAGGCGCTTCATACCCAACTTTGCCACCATTGCCGTCCCCCCTGGCGGACCTGACAAGGGGTAGAGGGTCGGTCATGGTGAAGTGGAACCCTGAAGCCGAGAAAGCGATTCAGAAGTTAAAACAAGCCCTCTGTGTACAACCGGTGCTTGTAATTCCGGACTTCACCAAGGACTTTGTGGTGCAGACCGATGCCTCTGATGTGGGTCTAGGGGCTGTACTGTCCCAGATTAGAGATGGGGAGAAGTACCCGGTGTATCGGTTGTATACCTGAGCTGGAAATTAAACAGGCATAAAAAAATGATGCCATCATTGAGAAAGAATGTCTCACCATTAAATGGGCCTTTGGGGCCCTAAAGTATTATTTACTGGGAAGGCCGTTTAGACCCAGTCCATACCAGGCCCTTTGGAATGTCTACTTTACAAAAAGGAGTAATTTGGGGAGTATTTGTACTTTCCTGGCTTGTTAGTGTCTCAAGAAATTAGATAGGCCATCAGTACATCAGGTGTGGTAAATTTTCAGTGATTGCCACCATAGCTTGTAGACTCTATAACTTTCACAAAGAACAAATAATATACACTAATTTGGGTTATTTTTACCAAAGATCTGTAGCAGTATAAATTTTGGCCAAAATTTATGAAGAAAAAATTAATTTTTTTACAGAATTTTTGGTCTTTTTTCATTTATAGCGCAAAATATAAAAAACCCAGTGGTGATTAAATATCACCAAAAGAAATCTCTATTTATGTGGAAAAAAAGGAGAAAAAAATCATATGGGTGCAGTGTTGCATGACTGAGTAATTGTCATTCAAAATGTAAGAGCACTGATAGCTGAAAATTGGTCTGGTTAGGAAGGGAGTTTAAGTGCCCAGTGTGCAAGTGGTTAACCACTTAAGGACCAGAAGTATTTCCCACCTTAGGACCAGAGCACTTTTTGTGATTTGGTACTGCATCGCTTTAACTGACAATTGCGCAGTCATGCAACGTTGTACCCAAATAAATAATTTACGTCCTTTTGTTCCCCACAAATAGAGCTTTCTTTTGGTGGTATTTGATCACCTCTGCGTCATTTCTGATCACCGCTATAAACAAATAAAGAGTGACCATTTTGCAAAAAAAACACTATTTCTTACTTTTTGCTAAAATACAAATCCAAAAAAAAAAAATTATAACAAAACAAATGTATTCATCGATTTTGGCCGATTTATATTCTTCCTCATATTTTTGGTGAAAAAAATCAGCGTTTATTGATTGGTTTGCGCAAAAGTTGCCGCGTTTACAAACCATGAGAATTAATTCCTGCCATTTTAAGAAATTTTTTTTTACTAGTAATGGCGGTGATCTGCGATTTTTATCAGAACTGTGATATTGCAGCGGACATGTCGGACATTTTTGACACTTTTTTGGGACCAATGACATTTATACAGCGATCAGAAATTTAAATATCCACTGCTTACTGTATAAATGTCATTGGCTGGGAAGGGGTTAACTTGCAGGGGGCGCTTTAGGGGTTAACTGTGTCCCCTGTGTGTTCTCTAACTGTATGGGGGCTGGGCTGCCAGGGGCACCAGAGATCTAACTGATCCTGAGTACAGGGATCGGTAGATCTCTGACATGCCACCTGTCAGAACAGGGAGCCGCCGTGTTTATATCGGTGGTTCCCTGTTCTGGCTCTGTCACAGGGCATCGCAAGTCGCCGCTGGACATCGAGTCTGCCCAACCCGCGGCCCCGCTGTCACCACTTATAGTCATACAGCGGTCGGCAAGTGGTTAATAAAGGAATTGTCAAAAACTGTCTCTTGTGGTTTTTATTTTTTTACACTTTTTTGGTGAATGGGTAGAGGGGCATGATGTAACTGATACCCATTCACGTGGGGGGGCTGGGATCTGGGGGCCCCCTTGTTAAAGGGGACTTCCATAGAAACAGGAAAGGTCTCACCGCTCCAGGTGAGAATCTGTAATACCTCACTCCTTTGGTGCACGTCAGGTCCGTGAGCCGCCCAATCAATCAATCCAAAAAAAGGTGTAAACAGCACTCGAGGAGTATGAGGAATAAAGTCCATTTTATTTCAAATCATCAATGGTAAAATAAACATCCAAAATAAGTGTCCACTGCAAGTAGATGATGCAACAAAAGGCAGGTAGATTAACTCATTTCACGAAATAAAATTTTTTAATTGCAATACCACTTTTGTGGTGCATGCCATTACCTGCACAGCCTGCTCCATACAGTATGTGGGAAAGACCACCCACAGACTAAGGGATAGCGCTCATGAACATTTATCAGATATAAGAACTAATAAATTAACCAATGTAGCTTGTCACTAGAGTTGATCGAACCTCTAGAAGTTCGAGTTCTGCTGGTTCGGCCGAACTTCGGAACAAAGTCCGGGTTCGGGTTCGGACAGAACCCGAACTTTGACCCGGACCCCGAACCCCATTGAAATCAATGGGGACCCGAACTTTTAGTCACTAAAATGGCTGTAAAAAAGTCCTGGAAAGTCCTAGAGGTCTGCAAAAGGAGGGAAATGGGGGTAAGGGTCGGATAAGTGCCCTACAAAGAAATGGGGACAGGGAAATAACTTAAAAGCATTTTTAAACAAAAATCACATAAAAAAATCAAAAATGGAGGTGGATGTGGACCATCTTCAAACTATGTGTGAAAAGTATTAATTAGCGGGAGAAGCCATACCACTGTTCTAAAATCATCTTCAAACTGTGTGAAAAAAGTATAAATTAGCCGGGAGAACCCATATCACTGTTCTACAATCATCTGAAAACTGTGTGTGAAACTTAAACAATAGCCGTGAGAAGCCATATCCCTGTTCTAAAATCATCTGCAAACTGTGTGTGAAACTTAAACAATAGCCGGGAGAAGCCATATCCCTGTTCTAAAACAGGGATATGGCTTCTACCGGCTATAGTTTAAGTTTTACACACAGTTTGCAGATGATTTTAGAACAGGGGTATGGCTTCTCCCGGCTATTGTTTAAGTTTCACACACAGTTTGCTGATGATTTTTTGCTGAGTAACTTTTAGTAAAATTACCAGAACCACGAATCCGAACCCGGACTTTTTTTGAAAAGTCTGGGTCCAGGTCCCGGTCCTGGACACCCAAAAGTTTGGTACGGACCCGAACTTTACAGGTTTTACGGGTTCGCTCAACTCTGCTTGTCACCATAATCTGGAACATGGAGGTGATTCCTCATTTTTTCAGATTCAAGTAATAGATTTGTTCCGTCTCTTGTGCAAACGGGAAGTTTTTTGGATCCATAAATTAAGGACTAGGAAATCATTAGGTCTTAACTTTGAATGGGACGTTAATCACTATTATTTGCACTACATTTTTGTACTCTGCTGTGGCATTTTCTTGTGTTGATGGACAAAGTTTTAGCTACAGACACACTACTTTTTGCATATTCAATTGCAGCGGGGCTTTTATATGTGGGACTGTACTTTGGCTCAACGCTGGCTATGGGACATCACGGTCCCTGCTGCTTTTGGATGTCTATTTGCTCTATCTATCCATTTATGCTAGATGTTTCTAGTCTTAGTCTGCTAGTTTCTAAAATGGCTTATACACAGACATTACAGACTGTTTTTTCACCAGTCTATGATTTCATGCATGATTACATCTTCCCAAATAAAACTGTACACATTCTACTTTCAATATTTCACTTTGGGAAGATCCTTGATGAGAATCTTTCAAAAGGTATTGGGTAGATTTTTTCATATAGCATTTGCTATTTTGTGACAATGTCAAGTATTGATCTATTACTTTGTGTATCATGCATGAACCTGTTTTCTGGCTATATGTGATTATATTTCTCTCCTGCACACACATATCAGCACTTAACATTTATATCCATGATATGTGTGGGAGTGGATTCTTTTCATCATGTTGCATTTCTATTTTTTGTTTTTAATTGCTGTATTTATTGCTCCCTCTGGTCTGTCTGCAGCACAGGAGATATTCGTTATTATCGGTAATTCAGGAATTCGGTAAAATTTGAATTGGTTCGTTCCATTCGTATCAGTGTGGTATTCGTTATTATCGGTAATTCGGGAATTCAGAAAAATGTGTTCACTAACAGGCAGACAAATTTGAAAGGAAATTCCAATACCTAACTAATTTAATAGTTTATGATTATTATTATAGTTTTTATTATTATTATTAATTATTATTACATAATAATAATAATAATAATAATACAACTATAATAATGGTTAATAATTCATAACTTTCACTAACAGCCAAATCTGAAAGGAAATTCCAATAATGAAAATTTAGAATTGTGACGAAAAACGAATGCGGAACAAACAAATTGCACATGTCTACTTTAGATATCCAGCTTGGGGGGTCCCCTTACTCTGCCTGTAAAGTGGTGCATCTGTGCGATGTGTATAATATTCCACAGCAATAATGACATTTATAAAGGAAAAAATGTCTTTTAAATTTGCTCGCAGCTGTAATGTGTTGCCGGCTCCCGGCAATAGAAATGAAAAATAAATGAAAAAAACTGCATGCAGTGCATCCATCATCAATCACACTGCTGACAGACCGAAAAAAAAAAGAAAAGCACATCTGCCTCTTTCAGAAGCTACCCGCCGAATGGGCTGTCTTCAGTTTGACAGCTCTTATATAGGCAAGGGTGGGGCCACCATGTACATCCCCCAGTGACTCTGCCCCTATGACATCACATGCTGGCCTCAACCTTGCCTATATAAGAGCTGTTAAACTGAAGAGGGCCCATTTGGCGGGTAGCCTCTGAAAGAGGCAGCTGCGCTCTTCATTTATTTTTATTTTTCAGTCTGTCGGCACCATGATTGACGATGGATGTACATCGCAGGACACTTTTTTATTTTTTTTATTTTTGAATAAAGGAATTGTCAAAAACGGTCTCCTGTGGTTCTTTTTTGACACTTTTTTGGTAAATGGGAAGGGGTACAATGTACCCCATACCCATTCACATAGGGGGGCCCAACAACCACCGGCCAGGGTTGTCAGGAAGAGGCTCTTGTCCCCATCAACATGGGGACAAGGTGCTTTAGGGGGACCCCAAAGCACCCTCCCCATGTTGAGGGTATTTGGCCTGGTATGGTTCAGGAGGGGAGGCACTCGCTCGTCCCTCCCATTCTGACCTGCCAGGT
Source organism: Glandirana rugosa (assembly GCA_018402905.1). Classification (NCBI taxonomy): domain Eukaryota; kingdom Metazoa; phylum Chordata; class Amphibia; order Anura; family Ranidae; genus Glandirana; species Glandirana rugosa. Next base: position 55,775 of record BLSH010090345.1, on the reverse strand, counting down.
TGCATGCTCGGATAAGGGTCTGGTATGGATTTTGGGGGAACGTCACTTTTTAAAAAATTTGGCTCAGGGTTCCCCTTATAATCCATACCAGACCTGAAGGGCCTGGTACTGATTTTGAGGGGGGGACCATGCCATTTTTTAAAAAAAATTTGGAGTGGAGTTCCCCTTAAAATCTATGCCAGACCCTTATCCAAGCATGCAACCTGGTATGCACTGTATATATAGTCTACACTGCCTGCACTGTATACAGTATATAGTCTACACATAATGCACTCAGTGTATACTACATTGTATACATATATATATATATATTAATGCACTGCCTGCACTGACTGTATATATATTGTGTCATTATGCGAGGCACCACAATGGACGGGCGATACTTGTCACCTCGCATGCGATCATTTTGAGATGACTAGCGCGAGTCCATTATATATATATATATATATATTAATACACTGCGTGCACTGACTGTATATGTAGTCTACATTGTATACTGTGTATATATATTATATAATATATATTAAACTGCCTGCACACCACTAACCTGCCTAATCTAGCTCAACTTATCTCCACATTATTACACTATATACCTGCCTTTGGCCAATCATGGCTCTCACAGCAGATCACGCTGTGATTGACAGCAGATCACGTTTTGGTTGGCCAAAGCATGCAGGTCAGGTGCATGCTTTGGCCAATCAGCAGCCGTCAATGCATTGCGATCTCAATGCATTGAGGCAGGCAAACTCGCTGCAAGCTCCCCATAGTGTTCATTGTTTTACGAACAAACCCTCGATGTTTGAGTCACACTTACGTTTGACTCAAACATTGGGACCATTCCTAGTGATTGTCGATCCCACACAATCACCCAAGTGAAACAAGATGAATTGGTTTCTCATCAATGAGAAAATGGTAGTGAACCTTAAAGACACTGTCTCTAGATTCAAAAGGATTTGGACACCTCAAATCGACCATTACCTCTCACCTGACTTTGATCATATGCTGTTAGATTACTTTGTAAACACTAAGTAGTCACTGACCTCAATGGTGACAGGGACCTAACCCCCAACCCTAACCCCCCACCCTCCCTACCCATCTCCAAAATGCTTTTCTAGAATCCTAACTCCCTTTGATTATATACTTTTCAACTCTGGTTACAATCTTATACAGGGAATGGTAAATGCCAAGGCATACTTTTCCTCCCTTCCCCTTTGACTTTCTTATGGATCAATCAGGACAAAGTGACAGAGTCTCTTTAGAGTTCACCCCCAACTCAGTTAGACTCACCTTCCACATAACTTCTCCACCATTCCTTTGAAGTCGCGCTAATGTTGGGCTAATGTGTAAAAGCTCCAGAGAGTGAGAACTGTGAAATAAAATATGCGATTATATTGCATATATCATGCACCTGGCTCTCACCTGCTGGTCTCTCTGCCACAAGCTATGTGGGCCTCTAGAGAGTGACACTGAGTGAGCAGGACTCTCTGAGTCCTCCTGGACTGGTCCCCCCTTCGGCCTCACCGTGGTACATGTTGCTGGTGCTCAGTGGTATCTGCCTTTAAAAACCCAGCAGAGGAAGACAGAACACAGAATCTGTTACACAATGTGGTGTGGGTGTTCAGGGAAGGACTGTGACATGGGCAGGAACTTAGTCTGCTCGAGTAATCCTCCCCATGCAGTATGTCACCTCTCACGGTGCTCAATAGAGGATGCCAGTGTTCAGGGAGGAACAGCAGGCTGGTAGCCTAGGCAACCCATTGGAGGAGGAATAAAGATGTATCAGGCTATGCATATCGCGTAGGACATGCAGCATGCTTAGGATACACCATGGCCATTGCCAGATACCATCTTTATTCTTTTTATTATTATTCTAGTAATTTGGTTTAAAATAAAGGTTGCTCAGTCTAAAATGACTGGGACTATTTTTGTCCCAATCCAGGTCTGTTAGGCAGAACATGTATACTTGCACTTCCAGCCTCTCTAGATACCTCTTGTCCAATGACTATACTTTACTCTCCAGATATAGGGCAGAATTGCCTAGATGTTAATTTGTTGGCCTATAGAGGATACAGCACAGAGGGGCACCCCTGTCTAGCAGAGCTTCCCGTCTACTTGAGCCAAAAATGCACATCAAGACAATGTGAACTACATGTTTATTGAAACATGAAAAATCTTTTAGTGGCCAGATTGTGCCCATACTTTTGATTGTAATTCAATGTCTTTGTGTTAACTATGTTGATTCTGCCAGTGATTAAACTGGAAATTTCAAGACTTTCCAATCATCTCAGCCCTTTACAGTGATACTTGCCTATTGGAGTTGCTTGTTAAATAAATATGAATTAAGACAGCAGTGGGTATTGTATTGAGGTTCTTCTTTTGCAAAATTATTTACATTTGTATCCTCAAAAAAGATAATCTTCAAAAGTCCAGCAGACTAATCCATTCCTGTCAAGTGATATTGACACGTACTGCAGAACCATTATTCATTGGTTTTATAACATGAGCTTTCGACATATATTGGTTTCTCAGAAGACCGCTCCTTAAGTGCTCTTAAAGATAGAGATGAAAATAAATAAACAGCCTTTGATCCTCAGTTCTGAAGTACTACAGAGAAATCAATTATTACACAACTGAACTGGAGATGTGAAGCACTTGTCTCCTTTGTTATTGCTCTGGCAATCGAGATAAACTTGTCCATGGTGGACACAGCATGACTGCTTAGTTTTTACTGAAAGATGTAAAGAAATGAAGGTCTGTGTAAAATGCAATGTATAAAGTACTTTGAATAAATGCATGATACATTTCAGTTTCAAAGAGAAGAGGAAAGATACATGTTTTATCTTCTTTCTGTTTGAGATATAAGTGCTGAAATTTGTTATATAAAAATCTATTGCAATCTTATCCATAAAGGGTTATTCTATTAACGGTATCTCAGTTCTGAATAGGTTCCAGCAGGAATAAAAAACAATGACTAGTTGCTAAAGATAAAAAGGCTTCTAATTCTAGCTCATAGGGTTTTAGTTCATTGTATTTGAAACCAGGGGAGGACTGGAAATATTTGACCTGGGAGACAAACACAGACTGGTATTTTAAAAGTAGGGACAGTTTCCTGTAGGCTAAAGAATGTGCACCCCACATCTTCTGTGCCACAGAAATTGGTGGCACTGGTGAAGCCATATTTTCAAATAAACATGCAAAAAAGGGGGATTGTAAGGGATGAACTGCAAATGAAGAAATGTACATGAGTTGAACAAGATGAGCATTTCTATGTAAAAATAGCATGGACTCCCCTACAAAATTACCATGACATCAACACTAATAACCCTTATCATTCAGCTTCCATTAACAAACAAGCACAACAGTTGTTTGCTAGGAGATGTGATCACAGGTCAAACAGGCCTGGGGAGAACATGCCCCCTACCTTACACTTATAGAACTTGCTGGCAGCCCCTTTAAGTCGCTCAGCAGGACTTCACACTCCACTGTAGATTTTCGCTCCATCCCTGCCAGAAAATTGACAGTGCGGGGAGAGAGGAGCTAAGGATGATGTTGGTTGGCTGCAGCTGTTACTTTGGACTGAAACCTGCCCTTAGCAGCTAGTAGGGAGAATAGTGATTGGCACCCACCATGGCCAGATCTGGGCCCACACAGGGGGAGAACAGAGAGCCCAGGTATAGGGTTGGAAACTGCCAGGAGTTACGATGGGGGGGAGGGGGTAAAGCAGAGAGCCCCAAGGTGCTATGGCTGGTGTGCAGGATACACAGCCATGATAGAGTATGCTGAAGCCTAGGGCAGAGAAAGTGGGCAGAGAATGTGGAGGAGCAGGGGAGCTGCAGGACTGTGTGTTGTGCTGCGGTTCCAATGTTGTAGGGAAGGAAGAGACCATGATACTGCAGAGCCACAAGAATACAGTTCCACAGACCATGAAAGAGGTGTAAACTTGAAAGGAAGGCCAGAGCTTGGTGGACTACCTTTTACCCTTCACCCAATCAGAGGTAATGGGTCCTATTTTCAATCTGCATCCATTCTAACCATAGGAGTAGCCATCGAGGAACAGACTGGGCCTCAGAGGACATCACCAGAGTATTAGGGTGGTGGAAGGCCGATTAGCTACCCCTCTGTGTCCAATTGGCTGTTGTTTATGAACACTTTCTACTATTAGGTGTATTGCCAAAGGGGACTGCGTTGCTTACCTTACTCTGTGGATTTTACATGCTCTCTTTGGAGAATGAGTGCTCCAAGAAGAGCTAATGGGCCCCTGACATGGCACATTGTAGCAAATAACACACTGACCAGTGGCTTAGGTAGAGCCTAACAGTAGCAGATAGGTCATTATCTTGCAAAGTCAGTTGTCAACTGTGGTGTTAACTGTAATTCAATCATTGTTTGTCATGCATTGGTCTAACCCAGGGATATGCAATAAGCGGACCTCCAGCTGTTGCAGAACTACAATTCCCATGAGGCATAGCAAGACTCTGACAGCCACAAGCATGATACCCGGAGGCAGAGGCATGATGGGACTTGTAGTTTTGCAACAGCTGGAGGTCCGCTAATTGCTTATCCATGGTCTAACCTAAATGTTCCTTTCAGGGCTTTTACCTGTTTTCATATAGCCCATTTTATAGTTACTTGTGGGGTTAGTGATTGTCTGGTCCAAGTGCAGCATGGGTCATCACCAGGAGTGGCAGGAGGAACCAAACATATCCAGCTCCTAAGGGGGTAGTGCTACATATTGAATCCAGCCGGAGAGAGAAGCTGGGGTTCATAAAATTGGGAGGTCCACTGGGGAAATCTTGTCAGTGGAGTCGCCAAGTTGAATAGGATGCCAGTAGGTGAATAAACCCAATAGCCAAAAGGGAAGGGAAATATGTGATGACACCTTTAGACAAAAAAAATGTGTTTGCTCACACCTAGGTCATTAAAAACAGATGCAAGATACAGTATATGACGTATGACAGAAAGATTTTTATACACTATGCAGTGCAGCTATACACCAGTGCTTAACTTTTTTCACTGATCTGACAGTAAATTGAGATTTGATTGGCTAGGTTATATTTTGTGCACCTGTTTGCATTGTGTAGGTAATCATTTGCTGACTGACGCATGTGTTAAAATGTCCTGTCAATAAGTGGTTCTGCCAGGATCATGACTGCAGCTGCAGCCATGATCCTTGTGCAGTCTATTTCAGAGAGCAGTTGACTGTCAGGTAAAATGATCCGGGGCACCTTTATAGCCACCTGATCACTTTTGCAGCACTGGGAAGGACCCCTGTCCTGATGTTTCTCTGGGGATACAGAAACAAACTACTAAAGAAAAAGCGTTCAAAGTACTACTTTAGACGAGCCTCTGGGACATAGTATCCTATAAGGTTTTCACAAATAAATCAATCAAGTATTTGGACACAAATAGATATAAATGTATTCAAAATAATGTTAGGTTAAAATTTACAAAATACAAACGCCACCACCCTAACACCAAACAAGACGACGTTGTCTATAAAGTGAATTGTCTAGACGCCTGCCACACACATAACCCACCACATGAATCACAGCCTTCGCAGTTAAAAGTTTAAATAAATTGCATGGGGGCCGGGGAAATGCCAGATTGCAATTGATAGTCATTCACAAAAAAATCATTGATAGTAGGTAGTTCAGGGTTATAGGGGATGAAATACACATTAGCAAAAATGTAATGAAAAGCTATCAGTCACTGTAACCACCTATATGCTCAGGTGGCTGGTGGTAAGTTACGGGAACAGGTTATAACGGTATACGTGAGGGATTCCTCATATGCTGCACCTGAACAGCAAGCCCGCCTAGCGGGAGTAGTGTGCAATACTCTGCAGGATAAATCCATTCATATTGTCCATTGTGGCAGGGCATCATTTCCTCTGTTTAGTGAGTTAGCCCATGCTATCCAGTCACAGCATGCAGAGGAGGTGGTGGACTGGCTTACTAAACCTTCCTCATCTTCCTCATCCTCTGTCATGCAAGCAGAGACAAGTGTGCAGTCCCTTGCAGTTGCCAGAGTGGATAAACCTGCCTCCTTGTCCACATCTACTCCTGCCATAGCACCAACATCAGCCATGGAAGAGTCAGCTGAGTTAATTGACCACAGCGTCAGCCACTTGCTCCTTGATGATGCCCAGCCATTACTGGATTCAGATGTTGGTTATGGGATTGAGGATGACAGGAACACGAGCCTAGAGAGAGGGGAGAACACTTGTAGACAAATTGGCATTCATGTTCCCAAAGCTGCAGCGTATTGCCAAGTTGTCTCCAGTGGTAATGATGATGATGAAGATGGAGGAGATGGAGATGATGATGATGATGATGAGGTCACTGATGCGACTTGGTTGCCAGGTAGAGCAGGGGAAAAAACTGAAGGTGAGATGGCTCAACCCCAAGGAGGCCGACATCAAGAAAGAGTAGAGAGCAGCCACCCTATTCCATCACATTTTGCAGCTGTTATCTCCCAGCCCACTTTGCAAAGCTCATCTGCAGCAGATTGCACTGTTGCTATCTGCAAACTGTGTCTCATGCACATCAAACATGGCAAAAACACCAGCCATTTGGGTACCACGTGCTTAACAAGGCATTTAAAATCCAACCACTCAGCCCATTGGCAAGAGCACCTAAAAGCCACACAAAAGGGGCACAAATTTGTCCCTCCTCCTCCTCCTTACCTACTTCAGTCTGCCCCTGCTATACCGAGTCATTACCTCTGAGCAGCCTCCACTGACAGGGATATTGGTATAGCACAGGGTGTCCCAGGTCCTAGCAGCACATCTGCCAGCAGCACACCACCAGCTGTAGACTGTAGCCGGCAAATTTCTCTGCCCCATCTGCTGCAGCGGGAAAAAAAATACAGTCCCTGCTGCCCACATGCCTAACGTCTAAATGCAAGCTTGCCAAAGCTGTTGGCTCTCCAACTTCTGCCTTTCAGCCTGGTGGATTCTGCCCCCTTCCACACAATAGGCTGTACCTCAATGGCAGGTTCCCAGTCACTACTACTTTTCACATAAGGCCGTTCCATCTCTCTACCATCACATGGAAGGGAATGCATCTTTGGGCAAGGCAGTCATCTGTAAAATCCACCTTACTGCTCACACGTGGTCCAGAAAGCATGGGCAGGGACGATATATTATGTTCACAGCACACTGGGTAACGCTGCTTGCAACTCATAAGGATGCAGGACAGGGCTCGGTGCTGCAGCTTGTTGTGCCCCCACGTCTCCATACAGCTGGTGGTAATGATGCCAGACCTGTGAGCTCTACCCTCTCCTCCTCCTCCACCACCTTCATGCCCCCCTCTACAGAATTGTCCTATGAACATCAGGTACCCCCTAAGCATTCAAAGGGCTATTCTATGAGTCAGGCTAAAAGGTGCCATGTAGTGCTTCAGCTGGTGTGTCTAGGGGACAGAAACCACAGCGGAGCAGAGATTCTTGCATCTCTGCAGAGATAGGCCCAGAAGTGGTTCAACACCACGCCAGCTGGAGCCAGGAATGGTGGTTTGCGATAATGGCTCAAACCTCCTGTCCGCCCTTAGACAGGGAAAGTTGACACGTGCTATGCCTGGCACATGTCCTCAACTTGGTGGTGCAGCATTTCCTAAATATGTTCCCAGGGTTAGAAGATGTGCTAAAACTCGCCAGAAGAGTCTGTAGCCATTTCAGACAGTCATACGCAGCCAGTGCTCGGTTGGCTGAAATTCAGCGGGAATTCCACCTGCCCGTAAAACCGCCTGATTTGTGACATGCCCACCAGGTGGAACTCAACTTTGGCAATGCTGCAGTGGCTATACATGCAGCAGAGGGCCATCAACGAGCACCTGTGCAAGTATGGCACAACGGCAGGCTCAGGCCACCTCTGCTTTTTTCCAAACACCAATGGCTGATCATTAAGGATGCATGAACTGTACTGTCACCATTTGAGGAGGCCACAAGGATGGTAAGCCGTGACAGTGCATGCATCAGTGACACAATCCCTGGTGTGTTCCTGCTGGAGTAGACTCTGCATGGCATTATGTACAGGGCACTGGAGGCAGAGCAGCACAAGGAAGAGGAGGACTTCCTTTCCTCTCAAGGCCCAATTTATCCAGACACCATCATTCCTATGTCACAAAACACACAGGAGGAGAGAGGAGAGGAAGTTGAGGAGGAGTATTCTGCCACTTTTGTAGGCTTCGAAGAAGAGGAAGACGTGCGTCTGTCAGGAAGATTGCCAGCACAGCACTTCTCAGGAGAGGTCTGTTAGAAGAATGTCCATGCAAATTGGTGCTCAATACGCCGCACGTGCATGAATCTCGGCGCCAAACAAGCCATTTAAACCTTGCTGGTGCACAAGACGGGTGCTGTCTGACCTACAGCGCTACCCGTGATACCTGCAGTCTGCTACCTGTTCCTGATTTGTTATCTGACCCGGCTTGCCCTGACACTACCACTATCTACCTGCACCTGACCCCAGCTCGTCCCGACCACTCTTCTGCCTGCTCCTCTGTACCTCTTTGCCAACCCGTTGCCAAACCTGCCTGTACCTTACTCTGCTTCAGTGCCTGTGTCCATCCAGTGTCAGTAGCATCCAGCTCCGCAAGCCAACTCCAGTCCACCCGGACTGCTTCTACCCGGCTGCACCTTCAGCTCTTGCTGGCCAGATACACCCTTAGCACTCCTGTTGACCACCTGCTGGCAGACGCTATTGGACTACCAAAGGCACTCATACCTCACCGTGCTCCTGTGGCCGCTGTCTCACACCCAGCGGTCCCTCGAACCAGAGTCGTAGAAGAGGCCATCCCCTGCCGTCAGGCTCCCTACCTGGTACATAATAGCGTCAATCTGTAAGTGATGGCTTTCCAACCACAGGACCCTTGGGAGTAGTACGTGGCTGGGAGGAGGAAGTTCCAGAGGCTGTAATCCTGAGTGACCCCAAAGAGTCTGCTTCTCAAGCTTTGGCAAATTTGAGGCGCATGGGCAACCTCATGCTTCAAAGGACCCAAGAATACATGGCATAAAAGAGAATGATCATTACTGGTTGGCAACCCTCCTTGACCACCGCTATAAGTGGAAGGTCTCAGAACTCATCCCATCCCCACAGAGAGGGCAGAAGTCCACTGGCCAGAACTTGCCCAGTTTGCTATTGAGTTGTTAGGCTGCCCTGCATTCAACGTGCTTTCAGAACTGGCATTCAGTGCTGCAGGAGGTGTCGTTACTGATCATAGAACGTGCCTGTCCACAGACTTCGTGGACCGTTTGACTTTTATAAAAATGAACCAGTCCTGGATTACCAGCTATGAAGCCCCTGATGCTGATGTCACTGATTATTTTTTATGGGATGTGGAATCTCTGCAGGACTTCAAGGCTGCCTAGCTTTGAGGGTGTTCAATCATTTCATCTGGAAGAGTGTTTTTGGTATAGGTTTCATGGGCACAATTACCACCCAAAGACCAATTTTTCAGCACCTGTTTGACAGGTGCATATCATTGCAATTTTTTTTTGGCTTCATCAAGATCACCTCTATAGGGTTATGGTGGGAAGGCGCCACTGACACCCAAAGACCAATTTTTCTGCACCTGTTTGACAGGTGCATATCATTGCAATTTTTTTTTACAGAAAGGCCAATTCTTGCCTTCATGAAGAGCACCTCTATAGGGTTATGGTGTAAAGGCACCACTGACACCCAAAGCCCAATTTTTCCACACCAGTTACTTCTATCCAAAATCAAAGTGACATCAGAATTTATCCAAAAATATCTCTAATCTTGTTCCCAGTGCACTACATTGTGGCCTCATCATACACACTGGCTCCCCAGCTGTTGCTGAGCAAAATAAGGCAGCTTGCAGGGAAAATGTCATTCTTTTGGCTTTATAAAGGCAATTATTGCTGCAGCAGATTCTAGACATGGTACAGATCTGCCACTTTACAGTTAGACTAAGGGGACCCCCCCAGGCACTATATTGGAAGGAATTTTTCATTTTTATGCTTTCACTTTAAAAAGCAAAAAAATCACTGCTCATTTAACCACTTCAGCCGCGGAAGGATTTCCCATGTTATAACCAGAGCACTTTTTACGTTTTGGCATTGCGTCGCTTTAACTGACAACTGCACATTTGTGCGACGTTATACCCAAACTAAAGGTGCTTACTTTTTTTCCCACAAATAGAGCTTTCTCTTGGTGGTATTTGATCACCTCTGCATCATTTCTGATCACCGCTATAAACAAAAAAAGCAAGAATTTTGCAAAAAAAAAACAATATTTCTTTCTTTTTGCTAAAATACATATCCAAAAAAATATAAAAAAACAAATTTATTCATCGGTTTTGGACGATTTATATTCTTCCTCATATTTTTGGTAAAAAAAAATCACAATCAGTGTTTATTGATTGGTTTGCACAAAAGTTGCCGCATTTACAACCATGAGAATTCATTTCTGGCGGTTTTACAATTTTTTTTTACTAGTAATGGCAGCGATCTGCGATTTTTATCAGGACTTTGATATCGGGGCAGACATCTCGGACATGTTTGACACTTTTTTGGCACCAATGACATTTATACAGAGATCAAAAATTTAAATATCCACTGATTACTGTGTAAATGTCATTGGCAGTGAAGGGGTTAACCTGGGGACGGGTGATCTAGGGGTTAACTGTGTTCCCTGGGTGTGTTCTAACTGTGAGGGGGCTGGGCTGTCAGGGGCACCAGAGATCTAACTGATCCTGAGTACAGGGTTCAGTAGATCTCTGACATGCTGCCTGACAGAGCGGGGAACCGCCATGTTTACATCGGCGGTTCCCTGTTTTTCTGCTCTGCCAAGCAATCGAGAGATCAAGTCTGCCCGAGCCGCTGCCAGAACTCTGCAGAGTGCGGCAGGCACAAGAGTGTGCTGGCAGGGGCCCACTCCCACCTGTTACTGCGCACACACAACCGTTTAAAGATGGCAATTCACGCTGCAGAGCCACACTGCAGCAGTAAATGTACACGAGCCGGTCGGGAACTGGTTAAAAATTACGTTTTTTACAAACTTTTATTTCATTGATACATGTCCCCCCAGGACAGGACCTGAACCCCTATAACCATTGTATGCCCAATTACTTGCATATAAGCCTTCAAAATGGGCACTTTTGATTTTTGACTATCGGGTCCCTTTGACTTTAATGGGGTTCGTCATTCGGGTCCAAACTTTTGCACTGTTTGAAAGTGCTGGTGCAAGCCGAACAGGGGTCCGTTCGGCCCATCCCTAGTGGTGTCTGTATTTTGTAGATTTTAACCTAACATTATTTTTATTAACTTTGTATCTATTTGTATCCAAATACTTGATTGATTTATTTGGGAAATCCTTATAGGATACTATGTCCCAGAGGCTTGTCTAAAGTGGTACTTTGAACTCTTTTTCTTTAGTAGTTAATTTTTTGTATATGCATGTTTTTCTACCACTGAGACCCACTTTTACTTGAGTGAGTGGATGAGTATCTGGGGTACTTCGGTACCGATATACCCCTACCTGGACTGTGTAAGTCCCATCACTTTATTTATTTCTATCTGTTTCTCTGAAGAACCTGGGATTGCAGTAGATGGTCTGTACATCTTCCCATAGAGGAGATGGAGGAACATTCCCTGTTCTCCTCTGTGACAAATAAAGCTTGAAGTGACAAGGATTTTATCACCTCTGGTTTCAAATCTGTAATTTTCTGTTTCGAACAGCTAGGAAAGCAGCTGATCAAACACAATCTGTTTTGATGGGTAGGGGAGATATCAGGGGTCTAATAGATCCATGATTTCTCCATAAAGATTACCTGTTATCTGATAAAAACTATTACAAGGGGGTATGTTCATCCCCTTGTGGTAGCAATTAAGTTAAATTAGAAAAAAAGAATTAAAGAAGTGTTTAAAAAAATCATTTAAATAAAACAAATAAAAAAGAACCCCCGTCCCACACACAAATGCATCCGTAGGCCAGCACACAGTGATCGCACCACATATATAAGATATTGCTGGTAAGAGTGACAACATAAATTTCAGGCCATAATTTCCGATTAACTCTAATAGGATTACCTGTAAATGCTTTTACAGCTTTAACTATGGATAGTTTTAGGTACCCAAGTTTGTCTCCATTTCATGGCTGTGCAAAATGTTAAAACTTTGATATGATTGGTATCTACTTGATGCAACGTCATTGTTTTTTTATTTTACTAAACTGGTTTTATTTTGTGTTTGAGTGTACTAAAATTCATTTAATTGTATTTTTCACTGGAAATTTGTATTTGATAAACAGCTGTGTAAATATTGCGTAACATAAAAATATTGCAAGAGCCACCATTTTATTCTTCAGGCCTAAGCTTTCAAAAGATATATAATTTTTGGGGGTTCTAAGTAATTTTCTAGCAAAAAATGCTGATTTTAACATGTATGTGAAAAATTCAAAACACAGAAAGTGGTTAAAGTCCAGCTAAATGGCTTATTCAATAAAGAAGTACCAGGTGTATAGCTACCGTATGCACAAAATGTAGTTTATTCACTCTAACCAATTCGATTTTATTTTCATGAATTCAGGTTAGTGAAAGATGAGTCCTGGTGTGTCCATAGGGTGCTGCACTTTGCACAGAATTACTGTGAAGCCTTATTAAATCCTTGTGATTATCTGTTCCAAACGTGGAGTAATATGCCATTTTTATCTGCTTTCTTTCATGTTTCATTAAAATGTAAATGACCCCCACTGTGTTCATTATGAACAGTTTTAGTAAATCTGAGATGAAACAATATACATGAAACTCCAACCAAAATGAGGGCAGCCAAAGGGCTCTAAAATATTCCTTGTAGATTCAGTAAAATAAATGTACCATACTGTATTATTCATACATTAGCTTTATGGCCAAGTTTCATTACTTTAGAAATGAAAATTATTCTAAAGGACATTTGTCTCTTATGTCTTTGCTGAAACGTTTGTGTGAAGACACCATTACATTATTGATTAATCAACCATCTGTGATGACCATTTATTGCCATTTTAAATATTGAGTTGATGCTCTTTCAGATAATATTAACTACAATTTAATGTATCTAATAAGGAAGAGGGACAGGTAACATACATTAAAATAAAGGTTAGTTTGTGCTTACTGGTCAGTAGATATGTAAAACAAGGGAAAATATTTTATTTCCTTTTAGTGTTATAGATTTAAATGATCAAGTATTTGTGATGGTATATTTTAGTCAGATGCAGTAACCTATCATGTCATAATTTTTAGTAGACTCTAAGGGAAGGCTAGTGATATCATCAGCTTTATGACTGATGGTAATTGAAATGTTTATTTTGGGCTTTTAATAACATATTTATAAAATTTCAATTAGGAATGGTTTCAACTCTCAGTAGGATCAATAAAAAAAATAGCACCATTATCCTATTTAACAGCCTTGAGGGCCACAGGTTGGACCCCTACCGTTCTGGTACAAGCCGCTATGACCTCTAACTCTGTGCCAGCAGTTTGAGAGATGAGTTCTTCTCATCTTGGAAAACATCGGCAATGGGCTCTTCTGTATCACCACTAGTACCCTAAGAAGTGGTCATGAAACTGGGGGGGGGGGGGGGGG
>BLSH010090345.1:25191-42049 GCA_018402905.1 Glandirana rugosa | reverse complement strand
CCCCCCCCCCCCCCATTCAGGGAAAAAAAATGGCTGTGGTAAATCACTCCCAACCCTTTATATGTGGCTGCCACTGCATAGTACCTTATTCTTCTGGACAGGGGAGCTTATAACCAGCTCCCATTATACAGTGCTTAGGTCTGGCAGCATGTCCCTAGGCCAAGGTACTGATGGAGGGACTGGCATCACCACTCCTTCAATTAACCACTTGCTTACTGGGCACATAAACCCCCCTCCTGCCCAGACCAATTTTAGGCTTTCAGTGCTGTCGCAATTTGAATGACAATTGCGCAGTCGTGCGACGTTGTACCCAAACAAAATGTATTTCATTTTTTTCCCACAAATAGAGCTTTCTTTTGGTGGTATTTGATCACCTCTGCAGTCTTTATTTTTTGCGCTATAAACAAACAAAGAGCGACGATTTTGAAAAAAGAACAATATTTTTTACTTTTTGCTATAATTAATATCCAAAAAAAATATAAAAAAGAAAATTATTCATCAGTTTTGGTCGATATATATTCTTATACATATTTTTGGTAAAAAAAAATCGCAATCAGCGTATATTATATCTATAAACTATGGGAATTGATTTATGGCGTTTTTACTATTTTTTTTACTAGTAATGGCGGTGAGCTGCGATTTTTATCGGGACTGCGATATTGCAGCGGACATGTCGAACATTTTTGACACTTTTTTGGGACCAATGACATTTATACAGCGATACAGGGAGATCTAAGTCACCCTACTCAAACTTGCCAGTGACATCAGCACCTTTTCACTTCTGCCTCTTCCTATAGAGGCCTATTGGTAATATAGTAACTACCTGTATTATGCTTATTGAGTGCTTTGCAGAGCATATTTCTTCCTCATGTCAAGTGACAACATCAGCCTCTGTAGTGATCCCTCTTCCTGGGTTGCAACTTTTTTAAGGCATATACTAGGGATTTGCTTACTAAACCATTCATGTATCCTGATACTTGGACTTACACTATTATATGTACAAGCTTTTTCATTTTATATATGACAAAGAATTTTTATGTTTCATTTTTGTCAGAGCATTGCTTCTGTTCCCATTGTGTTTATTGTCTAACCCAAAATGTGTCTCCAGCCATAAAATGAATATATGTGAAGATACAGGCTTATCTATCTGAATATATATATATATATATATATATGCGGCACAGTGGTGTAGTGGGTAGCACTTTCACCTGGCAGCAAATCCAAACCATGACACTACCTGCTTGGAGTTTGCATGTTCTCCCTTTGCCTGCGTGGGTTTCCTCCGGGTACTCCGGTTTCCTCCCACACTCCAAAGAAATGCTGGTAGGTAAATTAAGTTCTATCAAAATTGGCCCTAGTATATGTATGAATGTGAGTTAGAGACCTTAGATTGTAAGCTCCTTGAGGGTAGGGACTGATGTGAAAGTACAATGTATATGTAAAGTGCTGCGTAAATTGACAGCACTATTAAAAGCACCTGAAATAAAAAAATATATATGTATATTGACTGAAACATTCAGAAAGACATGATCTTTATATTGAGCACATTATTACCATGTGTTTTCAAACATTTAAAAATAATTATAACTTATAACTTATTGATGGTTAGATGGTACTCTATAAAAAAACATTATTCCAGGAATTCATTGTACAGCATTCCTAGGTAATCATTTTAAACACATTAAATAAGACAACTTGAAAAACCTCTGGTCTGTGTTTACCAATACCCACTTTCTCATTACCCCAAATGGGAAGACACGCAGTGTTCTCTTTCTTCAAGATGATTTGATAAGAAAAAGACAAAAAAAAGTAGTTGTATGAGAAATCACATGGGAAAAGTCTTTAAAACAGAACTGTGACCAGACTATGTACATTCAAACATCTATATATACTTTACCATAGCTTATCCAATCCCCCCCAGTTATCTTTGTCTCCTTCCCTACCCACTTTCCAGAACCAACCCCTTAAATATATCCCTCAGCAGCAACATACAGCATTGCATTTGGTCAGTATTAGCAGACATGTAGTGTCACTTAAATAAAGTTTAAAAAAAATAACCACTGAGATGTATTGTAACTACACATTGCAGCATGTGTAGACAGCAAACACCAGTGCATGAGCATAATGCACACTATAATACACGTTGGGCCCTTAGCGTGGAATTCTTGGATATGCCTAGAGATTGGCCTAACACCCCTCGGTTCGGTTCGCACCAGAACTCCCGAACACAGCAAACGTTCAGACCCGAACATTGAACCCAATTGAAGTCTATGGGACCCAAACTTGAATAATCAAAAGTGCCTATTTTGAAGGCGTATATGCAAGTTATTGGCAATACAAAAGGTATGGGGGTCTGGGTAGTGCCCTGAGGGACATGTGTCAATGCAAAAAAAAAACCTTTCAAAAAAGATGTTTTTTAAAGAGCAGTGATTTTAATGATGCTTAAAGTGAAACAATAAAAATGAAAAATTCCTGTAAATATAGTGCCTGGGGGGTCCACTTAGTCTTCCTGCAAAGTGGCGCATATGTACCATGTATAGAACCTACTGCAGTAAAACTGGCATTTCTAAAGAAAAAAAAATAACATTTAACCACTTCAATACAGGACGTTTATACCCCCTTCCTGCCCAGACCAATTTTCAGATTTCAGCCCTCTCACACTTTGAATGACAATTACTCTCTCGTGCTACACTGTACCAAAACAAAATTTGTAAAATTTTTTACACACAAATAGAGCTTTCTTTTGGTGGTATTTAATAACCTCTGGGTTTTTTATTTTTTGCGACATAAGTGAAAACAGTGTGAAAATTTTGAAAAAAAAAACACTTTTTTTTAGTTTCTATGATAACATTTTGCAAATAAGTAATTTTTGTTCATACATTTGGGCCAAAACCTATACTGTTACCTATCTTTGGTAAAAGTAACCCAAATAAGTGTATATTATTTGGTCTGTGTGAAAGTTATAGAGTGTACAAGCTATGTTGCCAATCATTGAAAATTGATCACACCTGATGCACTGATCTCATTTCTTGAGGCCCTGAAATGTCAGGAAAGTACAAATACCCCCCAAATGACCCCTTTTTGAAAAGTAGACAAAAAGTAGACATTATAAGGTATTTAGTATGAGGCATGGAGAGTTTTTTGAAGTTGTACTTTTTTCCCACAATTCTTGGGAAAATAAAGAATTTTTTTTTTTGTGCACAAAATTGTCATAACAACAAGTTATTTCTCACACGCAGCATATGCATACTTCCAATTACACACCAATATACATTCTGCTACTCGCCCCAAGTATGGCGATACCACATATGTGAGACTTTTTCACAGCCTGGCCACATAGAGAGGTCCAACATGCAGGGAGCACCGTCATACATTCTAGGAGCAGAATTTTCACATCTAATTTCCTAAGGACCTATTAAACTTTTGAAGGCCCTGGAGCATCAGGACAATGGAATTACCCACAAATGACCTCATTTTGAGAAGCAAACACCCCAACATATAGTCTATGAGGCATTATGAGTCTTTTGAATGGTTCATTTTTTTCCACAAGTTTTTGAAAAACGTGGAAAGAAAATGAAAACGCTTTTATTTTTACACAAAGTGGTCAATTTATAAGATATTTCTAACACATAGCATGTGCATAGCAAAAATTACCCCCCAAAAATATATTCTGCTACTCATTCTGAGTATGGTGATACCAGATGTGTGAGACTTTTACACAGCCTGGCTACATAGTGAGGTCCAACATGCAGGGAGCATCGTCAGGCGTTCTAGAAGCATAAATTACACATATGATTTCCTAACCACCTATTACACTTTTGAAGGCCCTGCAGCACCAGGACAATAGAATTACCCACAAAATGACCCCATTTTGAAAAGCAAACATCCCAACCTATATTCTATGAGGCATTATGAGTCTTTTGTAGGGTTCATTTTTTCCCACAAGTCTTCGGAAAACCTGGAAAGAAAATGATATTTCGAACACATAGCATGTATATAGCAAAAATAACCCCCCAAAATATATTCTGCTACTCGTCCCGAGTATGGTGATACCACATGTGTAAGACTTTTTCACACCGTGGCCACATAGAGGGGTCCAACATGCAGGGAGCACCGTCATGCATTCCTGGAGCAGACATTTCACATCTAATTTCCTAACGACCTATTACATTTTTGAAGGCCCTGGAGCACCAGGACAATGGAATTACCCACAAAATGACCCCATTTTGAAAAGCAAACACCCCAACGTATATTTTATGAGGCATTATGATCTTTTGAATTATTCATTTATTTCCACAAGTATTTGAAAAACGTGGAAAGAAAATGAAAACGCTTTTATTTTTACACAAAGTGGTCAATTTATAAGATATTTCTAACACATAGCATGGACATAGCAAAAAGTAACCCCCAAAATATATTCTGCTACTTGTCCCGAGTATGGCAATACCACATGTGTGAGACTTTTTCACACCCTGGCCACATACAGAGGCCAAACATGCAGGGAGCACCGTCAGGCGTTCTAGGAGCATAAATTACACATAAAATTTCATTCATACCTACCTTTGAAGGCCCCAGAGCACCAGGACAGTGGAATTACCCCCAAAATTACCCCATTTTGGAAAGCAAACACCCAAGGTATATTCTATGAGGCATGGGCTGCAGATAGGTACTCTGGTACTCTGATGGGCTGCAGATAGGTACTCCGGTACTCTGATGGGCTGCAGATAGGTACTCAGGTATTCTGATGGGCTGCAGATAGGTACTCAAGTACTTTGATGGGCTGGAGACAGGTACTTGGGTAATCTAATGGACTGGTAAAAGGTACTTGGGTACTCTGATGGGCTGCAGATAGGTACTTGGTTACTCAGATTGGTTGGTGACAGGTACTCAGGTAATCTGAAGGGCAGGTGACAGGTACTCGGGTACTCTGATGGGATGGTGACAGGAACTCCGGTACTCTGATGGGCTGGTGACAGGTACTCGCATTCCAGGTGACAGGGTGATGCTGGGTTTACTCATTATATACAGCGGGCTCTGAAGGCGCTCTAATACTTGTTGGGAAGAACCAAGCACGCTGATGTCACTGTGCACAACATAGGCTGCCGATCGGGATGTCTGTTTGCATAGCACTTTGTACATTCAACTAAATTTTAGATGACCTGCATAATAAATAAATGTTTCCTTAGGTGATGATATGGCTGCCCAAGAATTCACAGCATGACGAAGAAGCCACTTTCATAGTGGAAGCTGTCGGGAATATCTGTAGAGGCTGACTGAGAAGGGTCCCGGCCAGAAAGTTCAGTTGTTGAACACTTGATTATCCATCTGAAGCGTATGAGGAGGAAGAGCAGGGCTCATATACACACACACACACACTGCTGTTTGATTTTTATCTGGTTAAGGAGACTTGCAAGACACTGTGGTGGGGTGTGATTCCTCCAGCTTTATGAACACAGACCAGTGTGTGGGCTCTTTCTATCCTCTACGAACTTTTACTGGACTATCATATGGACTGTGTATTTATTTTCTAGCGCTGCATTCCTGTTTTAACAGGTACTCGGGTACTCAGATGGGCAGGTGACAGTTACTCGGGTACGCTGATGGGCTGGTGACAGGTACTTAGGTACTCAGATGGGCAGGGACAGGTACTCGGGTATGCTGATGGTCTGATAACAGGTACTCGGGTACTCTAATGGGCAGGTGACAGGTACCCGGGTACTTTGGTGGGCTGGTGAAAGGTACTCAGGTTCTCTGATGGGCTGTGACAGGTACTCGGGTACTTTGATGGTCTGGTGACAGGTACTCGGGTACTTTGATGGGCTGGTGACAGGTACTTGGGTACTCAGATGGGCTGGTGACAGGTACTCGGATACTCAGATGGGCAGGTGACAGGTACTTTGGTACGCTGATGGTCTGGTGACAGGTATTTGGGTACTCTGATGGGCTGGTGACAGGTACTTGGGTACTTTGATGGGTTGGTGACAGGTACTCGGGTACGCTGATGGGTTTGGTGACAGGCACTCAGGTACTCTGTCTGGTGACAGGTACTCGGGTACTTTGATAGGCAGGTGACAGGTACTCTGATGGGCTGGTGACAGGTACTTGGGTACTTTGATGGAATGGTGACAGATACTTGGATACTTTGATGGGTTGATGACAGGTACTCGGGTACTCTGATGGGCTGGTGACAGGTTCTTGGTTACTTTGATGGGCTGGTGACAGGTACTGGGGTACTCTGATGGGCCGGTGACAAGTACTCGAGTACTCAGATGGGCTGGTGACAGGTACTTGAGTACTCCGATGGGCTGGTGACAGATACTCAGGTACTCAGATGGGCTGGTGACAGGAACTCGGGTACTCAGATGGGCTGGTGATAGGTACTCGGGTACTCAGATGGGAGGGTGACAGGTACTCGGGTACTCATATGGGATAATGACAGGTATTTGGGTACTCAGATAGGATGGTGACAGGTACTCGGGTACTCAGATGGGTTGGCGACAGGTACTCGGGTACTTTGATGGGCTGTGACAGGTACTCGGGTACTCTGGTGGGCTGTGACAGGTACTCGGGTATTTTGATGGACAGGTGACAGGTACTCGAGTACTCAAATGGGCTGGTGACAGGTGTTCGAGTACTCAGATGGGTTTGTGACAGGTACTTGGATACACTGATGGGTTGGTGACACCATGACAGGTACTCAGGTGGCCTGGTGACAGGTACTCGGGTACTCAGATGGGCTGGTGACAGATACTCGGGTACTCAGATGGGATGGTGACAGGTACTCGGGCACTCAGATGGGATGGTGACAGGTACCCGGGTACTCAGATGGGATGGTGACAGGTACTAGAGTACTCAGATGGGCTGGTGACAGGTACTCAGGTACTCAGATGGGCTGGTGACAGGAACTCGGGTACTCAGATGGGCTGTGATAGGTACTCGGGTACTCAGATGGCGGGCTGGTGACAGGTACTCAGGTACTTTGATGGGCTGTGACAGGTACTCGGGTACTCTGGTGGGCTGTGACAGGTACTCGGGTACTTTGATGGACAGGTGACAGGTACTCAAGTACTCAAATGGGCTGGTGACAGGTGTTCAAGTACTCAGATGGGCTTGTGACAGGTACTTGGGTACTCTGATGGGTTGGTGACACCATGACAGGTACTCAGGTGGCCTGGTGACAGGTACTCGGGTACTCAGATGGGCTGGTGACAAATACTCGGGTACTCAGATGGGATGGTGACAGGTACTCGGGTACTCAGATGGGATGGTGACAGGTACCCGGGTACTCAGATGTGATGGTGACAGGTACTCGGGTACTCAGATGGGTTTGTGACAGGTACTCGGGTACTCTAATGGGCTGTTGACAGGTACTCTGGTACTTTGATGGGCTGTGACAGGTACTCGGGTACTTTGATGGACAGGTGACAGGTACTCGGGTACTTTGATGGACAGGTGACAGGTACTCTGATGGGCTGTGATAGGTACTTTGATGGGGTGATGACATGTACTCTTTATTGGGGGGGTGATCAGTGTTCTTGCTGTACACAGTAGGTGGTAAGAAGCTGTTACAGCAATCTCCCTTTCACACACGATCGGTGTGTGAGAGGGATAACCCGGTAACAGCTTGTTACTGCGGTTTGTTTACATCACATGACCGGCTGTGATTGGACACAGCCGGTCACGTGGTAAAGAGCCAAATCTATTGGCTCTTTACCCCAATCGGGGGGGACACGACCCCGGAGACACAATTGATCCGCGATCGCCACGATGCGGGCCCGCATATGACGTTGGCCCGGATCGACGAAGGGTTCCTGCCGACGTCATTTTACAATGACTCGGTAGGGAAGGGGTTAAATTGCTGGCAATACAATACTATTGCTGGCAATAGAAAAAACTGAAAAAACACCATGGGGTGCCCTCCCCAATCCATACCAGGCCCTTCTGAACCATTCCAGGCCACATGCCCCCAAGATAGGGGCAGTGCTTTGGGATGGGGGGCCTCTTCCTGACAACCCTGGGATGTGGTTGTGGGGGTCTGGGGGTGAGGGGCTTATCAGAATCTGGAATCCCATTTAACAAGGGGATCCCCCAGATCCCAACCCCCAATGTGAATGAGTATGGGGTAACCCTACCCATTCACCAAAAACGTGCTAAAAAGTAATAAAAACACAGAGACAGTTTGTGACAAATCCTTTATTAACCACTTGAGATCAGAAATGCCCGGAGGACGTCCATGGACGTCCTCCACTGCGCACGCTCCTGCGCGCCCCCTGCGCGAGCGTGCCCGTGGGTCGGGCGGACTCGATGTCCGCCCGAGACCCGCCGATCACTCTTAGGAGCCTCAGAACGGGGAACCGCCATTGTAAACACGGCGGTTCCCCGTTCTGTGACAGGGGACAGGACAGATCTACTGATCCCTGTCACTGGGATCAGTTAGATCTGTTATGTCCCGGCCAACCCATCCCCCCCACAGTTAGAACACACCCAGGAAACATTTGTTAACCCCTTCACTGCCCCCTGCAGGTTAACCCCTTCACTGCCAATGACATTTACACAGTAATCAGTGGACATTTAAATTTCTGATCGCTGTATAAATGTCATTGGTCCCAAAAATGTGTAAAAAATGTCCGACATTTCCGCCCCAATATCGCAGTCCCGATAAAAATCGCAAATCGCCGCCATTACTAGTAAAAAAAAAAAAATAATAAAAACGTCATAAATCAATTCCCAGTTTGTAGACGCGATAACTTTTGCGCAAACCAATCAATATACGCCGATTGCGATTTTTTTTTTACCAAAAATATGTAGAAGAATATATATCGGCCAAAACTGATGAATAATTTTTTTAATGGAGTTGTACTTTAGCAAAAAGTAAAAAATATTGTTCTTTTTTGCAAAATTGTCGCTCATTTTTTGTTTATAGCGGCGATCAGAAATGACGCAGAGGGGATCAAATACCACCAAAAGAAAGCTCTATTTGTGGGAAAAAAAGGACGCAAATTTTATTTGGGTACAACGTCGCACGACCGCACAATTGTCATTCAAAATGCGACAGCGCTGAAAGCCAAAAATTGGTCTGGGCAGGAGGGGGGTTTAAGTGCCCGGTAAGGAAGGGTTAAAAAAAAAAAATGTCCCCGATGTAGATCAATCGTCAATCACGATGCCCCCACCACCACCGGACCCGGAAAAAGATAAAAAATATAAACACTCCATCATCAACGAAGGCTAACCGCCTACTGCAAGCGCCACCGTTTGCCAGTTCCTATATAGGTAAGGGGTGGAGCCACCCGGCAATGTCACCTGGTGGCACTGCCCCCTTGTGACATCACCGACCCAGCATGCACCAGTTGGTGATGTCACAAGGAGGCAGTGCTACCAGGTGACGTTGCCAGGTGGCTCTGCCCCTCACTTATGTAAAAACTATCAAACGGCGAAGCCTGCAGTAGGCGATTAGCCTTTGTTGACAATGGAGCATTTTTTTTTCTTTTATCGGGTCCGCAGTCATGGTGGCGTCATGATCGATGATGGATCTACATTGGGGGACATTGTTTTTTTAAATTATTTTATTGTCAAAACTTTTGTACTGTCTTTATTCACTTTTACACTTTTTTGGTGAATGGGTAGGGGCAGTATGTACCTCATACTCATTCACATGGGGGGTGGGGATCTGGGGGTCCCCTTGTTAAAGGGGGCTTCCAGATTCCAATAAGCACCCTGCCTGTAGACGCCCACAACCACTGCCCAGGGTTGATGGAAAGAGGCCCTTGTTCCCATCAACATGGGGACAAGGTGCTTTTTTGGTGTGGGGGCAGAGCCCCCTTGCCCCAGAGCACCCCACATATTGAAGGCATGTGGCCTGCTATGGTTCAGGAGGGGGGCACTCTCTACCCCCCTTTCCTGGCCTGCTTGGCTGCATGCTTGGATAAGGGTCTGGTATGGATGTAAGGGCAGACCCCATCCCGGTTTTTAATTTTATTTTATATATTGTTGGCTGGCAATTGCAAAGTGATTTGACATGCTACAGCTGTGCCCCTTTGGGCCTGGTATGGATTTTAAGAGGAACCCCACGCCAAATAAAAAAAAAATGCTGGAACCTCACGCCAAAATGTAAAAAAAATGGTGTTGTGTCCCCCCCAAACTCCTTAGCAAGCAAAGTCCAGGAAAGGGGGGAGATGAGCGAGCAGCCTCCCCTTTCCTGGCCTGCATGCTCGGATAAGGGTCTGGTATGGATTTTGGGGGGACCCCATCCCTTTTTTTCTTTTTTTTATATATTGTCTGCCGACATATGCAACCGCAAGTCAATTTAAATATGATTTGGCTCATTTTTCTTTTTAGAAATGTAATTTTTGATGCAACAGGTTGTATACATGCTACAGATGCACCCCTTTGGGTCTGGTATGGATTAAGAAGAACCCCACGGCAAAAAAAAAAAAAAATGCATGAGGTCTCCCCCAAAATCCATTATAGACCGATTTTAAGGGCAAACACCAAAAAAACACTGTGGGGTCCCCCCAAATCCATAGTAAGCCCTTAGCAAGCAAAGGCCAGGAAGGGGGGAGGAGTGAGCAGCCCCCTCCTGAACTAGGCCACATGCCCTCAACATGGTGGGGTGGGTTCTTTGGGGCAGAGGGGGCTGTGCCCCCAGCCCAAATCACCTTGGCCCCATGTTGTTGGGGACAAGGGCCTGTTCCTGAAACCATGGGTGGTGGTTGTGGGGGTCTGTGGGCAGGGGGCTTATTAGAATCTGGAAGCCCCCTTTAACAAGGTGGCCCCCAGATCCAGGCCCACCTATGTTAATGAGTATGGGGTAAATTGTACAATGATGTCACAAGGGACGGGGCCACCATGTGTCATCACCAGGTGGTCCTGCCCCCTTACCTATTTAAGAACTGTCACCTGGCAGAGGAGGCATTTGGTGGTCAGCCTTTGTCGTGGGAGGAGCTTTTTCCATGTCTGGCGGTGCGGCGGGCATCCTGATTGATGAAGAATCTACATTGGGAGGCATTGTTTTTATATCTATTTTTTTTTTAAATAAAGGACTTGACAAAAACTTGTCTATTGTTCTTATATATTTTTGACATTTTTTTTGGTGAATGTGTAGGGGTACAGTGTACCCCATACTTATTCACATGGAGGGCGGGATCTTGGGGCCCCCTTGTTAAAGAAGGGTTCCAGATTCTGATAAGCCCCCTACCCGCAGACCCCCACAACCACCAACCAGGGCTGTCGTGAAGTGGGCCTTGTCCCCATCAACATGGATACAAGATGCTTTGGGGTGGGGGGCAGAGTTTCCCGTGCTGACTAACAACACACTGACTGTGCATTGGTGGGCGAACAGCCTACCAAACGCATAGAAGATTCAGTTGTTTGGAGAGCACCCGAATGGGCGAAGTTTGGGCTTAACTTTTGCTCGGCCCGAATTGTTCACCCAACACTAGATATGCCTAACTAATCTTAAAAATATTCCCTCCCTTCTCCTAACACCTATACTAACTAATCTGTGTAAGAAAGATCTGTATGCATACATATTTTCAGGCTGCTCTAGTCCAGTCATGTGATCTAGCTCCCCTGTGTCAGCTAGTGTTAGCCTCAGGAGGAAGGAGGGAGTGCCGACAATGGACGGGACATAGTAAATCTTTGAGTTATGTCATACTGCCAAGCATTACCAGCCAATGTTGAGTGCTCTCTCTTCTTCCCTACAGCTAGCCATAGCTGACACAGGGGAAATCACCTGACCAAATTGGAGCCGCTTGAAAATAAGTAAGTATACAGATCTTTCTTATACACAAATTAGTTAGTAACTTAGTATAAGTGTTAGGAGGGGAGGAATATAAACACAGAGCACCACTGGATGAGGGGAGCATAGAGTACTGAAACCCTCACATAGCATCAGGTGATAAACAAAGATGAATCAAATCCTCCCACACAAGCCGTACCTCTTTATCTGCAGCCCCCTTGCCTCCAGATCTTTCCAAAGTACACAGATCATAAGGTATCTTTCAGGAGGCAAGGGGTGGGAATCTGATTTCACATACTGCACGGCACAGTGCACAGAGCTGTGTGTAATCTGACACCTGAGTGGAGGGAATGGACCTTCCCCCTCCTGTAAAGCCTCATAGGGAGACATTTGAGGCTACTTATTACCTGTTGTGTGTCTGGTGCCCAGGAAACTGTCAGGATGGAAAGATGCAGATTGCAGAGGAAGGAAAGAGCAGTCAAGATCCTTGCTAGGTCGTATGGATTAATGCAAGCACACTTTATATGAGGATATGCTTTGTTCATTTTCCATTTCAGTGGTTTACAACCACTTTAAAGAAGAACTCCAAGAATGAGATTAGATTACATTTTTACTTTTGGTCAACTTGGCTCAAACTAATTGTCCAGATGCCACCTCTGTTTGGCCAATGGCAATGTTGCATTTCACTGTCGTAGCCGATGCTACATATAATTATTGGCATCCTCTTTAGGCTGGTGCACAAGAAACTTCACCTCTCACAGAGAGTTCTGCACCTTCACCACTCAATGACAACAATGCATACTCTGATGGTAGAGGTGGAGAGGAAGGGCAAAATACATCACATACTCCACCTTGGCCAATCATAGAACACCTTGTATTATGTGAAAAAAATACAAGTGTCTCTCAGTGAGTGGAGGTCTCCTATGCCCGCTGGAAGGGAATGTCGCTTATTGTATGTAGCCTAGGCTGCAACAGTGATTTACAGTATCACCATTAGCCTCACAGATGTTGCATTTGGATAATTAGTTTGACCAAATTTGTAAATGTTTATTAAACTAATCTTATTCCTGGACTTTTTCTTTAAACGGCTCTCTTGTGTACTTTAAGGTTGAATTGGCTCATTATAAAATTAATTTACTGCTTTTTAAGAATATGTAAATATTTGAAAGTCTATAGCCAGGACTCAGCATTCTAGTGTGTTGCAAAAACACATAAGCTGAATGGGCTGACAACTCACCATAGTTAAAAACAGACCTACAGCCAATGTTTAACGCCAAACATGGTACATGCATTACAGTGCGCTGCTGCCCAGATTCATCAGTTCCTGTCAGTCAGGAGACACTACTTCACCATTGGCGCTCAAATGTCTTCCCTTCCGTTAAACGCCACAGCCCAGTTCCCCACTAAAGTAATGCTGTACAGGGGGGAGGCACACAAGAAGTAGCCGTGCAGGCCTTGTTTTCAGACCCCCGGACATTGCAGCCATCTGTCCACCACACAACACAGCGTCCCATTACCACACAGGCCGCAGCTGAGTGACAATCTAGAGAGAGTGACGTCATCTCTCACTGCCCGCCCGCAACAGTTTTCCCACAGTCCGCGCAGTGGAGAGCCCGAGGAGAGCCTAACTCTCTGAGCTGGTCCGGTGAGAGAAGTGGATCCATTAGAAGTGTGGAGAGGTGCCAGTGAAAAGTGTTTTTTATATCATGAGCATATGACCCCTGTAATAAGGGTCCACCCTAAGGGGTAAGAGACAGTGTGTGCGGTGGTGGTGGCGGCCTCCCTACTTTTTCTTCTTCTTCCTGGATCTCCAGAATTTATATGAACATTAGAACATTTTTTCCATATGGACATTTACTATTTTTTATTGATTTAAAATTGCAATTACTAGCGCTGCACCGTTTATGCATAGATCTGTATTCATCCCCACAATCAAAGAACTTTCTATAGATCCCATAGGTGGAAACACACAATGGCCAGAATATTAAAGATGCCAGGTTGGCTGACAACCAAGTGGTCCAATGACAGCTTGATCTGCAGGGAGCCATGACAGGGGTACTTGCTCTGATGCAATGCATTTATAAGTCTTTAAGCGGGGATATGCACTTCAAGTTCATGTTATTGAAGTCATGGGATAGCCTAGTCACTTGGGCACCTGAATCAAGGCAAGCTCTTGGGTAAATGTCATCTATTTGAAGAGACACTACAGATGAGGGGCCTATCAAACTGGCAGGGAATTTGGTAAAGTTACTAGTTAAAATAGCAGGTTTGGTGATTTAGCATGCATTCTTCTCTTTCACTTATAATGTCTTAATGGCTGTTGGACTTCCCTTTCTTAAACAGCGTAATTCAATACTGAAGAAGATGGCTTTAGTGATCTTTTTGAGGTATCAGTTAAGGTTATACTTAAAGGCTCACATCTCCTCCCTCTTCTTTCCTACATCATGTCTTGAATAGAAGCTAGCTTAAGTGGTATGGCACCTGCCTGACTCTTCCTCCCAGGGCCCTATGAAAGCTGAGGTGGTCTGACACCTGTCTGGCTTTTTCACCTGAGGCTCACTGAATTTCCTCTGCAATTTCTTAAAACTTTCCATCTCTATGTACTTGGGAAAACTTGCTTGTAGTGTTCCCCCCCCACACACACACACAACTGTACAGAACACTGAAGCAGATGACATCTTTGTGGTAGTTCATTAAAGTTATAAAAACTGCGCTGTTCATCCAATTAGCTTGACAAACTACACAGCAGCGGCTTTCCTGTGAAACACAAAGCACCAAATCACTTATCCTAAAAAGCTGTGCTTGTG
Source organism: Glandirana rugosa (assembly GCA_018402905.1). NCBI lineage: Eukaryota > Metazoa > Chordata > Amphibia > Anura > Ranidae > Glandirana > Glandirana rugosa. Next base: position 27,505 of record BLSH010090345.1, on the reverse strand, counting down.
ACTTAACTTAAAAAAGATTTTTATGAAAAAATATATATGTAAAATAAAAAAAGGTGTAGATGTAAAAAAGTCTGTGAAGAAATCAAGTCCATTCACTGATATGTGCACCTTCTGTCCAATCCTCCACCATAGAGTGCCTGCTTACCGGAACACATTGACCTCCTATTACGGAAGGTCAATTCCACATGTGGCTTATAACCCAGTCAGGGCCTTTGCCCCCTGGAATACAGATGAGAATCCACCTCTTATGGGTACTCAATGTCAGAAGCAGGAGTGGAGTTCAAATCCACGCGGATATTCATCCATTGGATCTTAAGTCCAACGACTTAACCACTCAGCCATGGACCATAGGACCGTTTTTTTATTTTACATATATATTTTTTTCACAATTTTTTCATAAACATCTTTTTTCATCATATGGTAGTACTTTGAGACATCTTTCCAAGTTGCATCATAATTCTTGTTGCTAGAAGGGATAGCATCTCTATCATTTGGGACACCTGTGTCTTTAGTGTGGCTTTTTCAGGATGGATATTAGCTGCACCCATTAATTTACTCCAACTGACAGTTCCTGTTCTTCAGACAACCTCGCAGCGGTGACCGGGTCCATCTAAAGGCTCCTGTTTTTTATTTTTAAAACAACAAAGGTGTTATACTTACCTCCTCTATGCAGTAGTTTTGCACAGAGTGGCCCCGAACCTCCTCTTCTGGGGTTCCTCGGTGGCGATCTTGGCTCCTCCTCTGCATCAAGTAACCCGTCAGGGAAGCGCTTTCCCTGGTTGTCACCCGTGGGGGTGCACTCCTGAGTCCTGCTGTTGCATGTATTCACACATACAGCGGAACTCGGCCCCGCCCCCAGGATCCCATGTCACTGGACTTGATTGACAGCAGTGGGAGCCATTGGCTGCGCTGCTATCAATCCATCCAATGAGGATGAGGCGGCAGCTAGAGGGACAAGGCTCTGGGGGAACTGCTGCACTAAAAAGGTTTTTCACAAGTAATGTATAGAATGCATTAAGGTGAAAAACCAGGAGACTTTACAACCCCTTTAATGACTTGGATTCAAATAGGCTTTTTTTAAGGCAAAACACTTAAAAAAAGCCTAGTTACAGTAAATGGTATGAACACAGAAAGCCACCTTAACAGTATCTTCTGGTAAAGACATTGCTACAAAAGAGAAAATGTTCTAAATAAACAGCCTAACTATAAAAAAGAGGCTCAGTCTATGCCAATAGCCAATGGGTCAGTTAAGAATCCTTTGGAGGTTTCCTTGTTGGAGCGCTCAAATAGAATAATTCCAACACAGGTAGCCATAAAACTTCTCACTACAGAAAATATTCAAGATTCCTGCATCTTGATGGAGGAAGTGCCATCACCGTTGTTGTAACTTCCTCCAACAAACTTTATTCAGCTAGACAATGCATGCTACAAATCAAAGCCTGGAGATTTAATCTGTTATACTCTTCACCCTTCTGGGCTTAGTCTCTATGACTAAGCCTAGAAGGGTGAGACATGTTAAAGGGGTGGTCTCCAGGCAGAGATATGCAACCTGCAATATACATCTCACCTCCTGGTCTTTGCATAGTCCAGAACACTTGAAGGTTGAATTGGATGGACTGATGACTTTATTCAACTGTATGTACAGTAACTTATTCTGCAAATCAGCAACACTGACTTTAAACTACCACACTGATCATTTATTAGAATTGATGTGTTCAATACATATTCAATGCAACTTATATTAAATTGATGCCATAGGCATAAACCACCCCCTACCCCCCATCAAAGGCAAACACACTGCCAAATCTAAAATATATAGGGCAAAGCAACAAACTATGCATTATTCAAAAAAAGTTTTGTGCATGTAGAAACATTAAAACATTTAAAAGATGAATGGTGCATAATCATACACATAAATATTCTAATGTTCACCAGCTATAAATGGATTTTAAGGCCTTTCAAAGGATTCGGATATATGTTGTTGTAAAAAAGATCTTTCATGCACGAAGCTACAAACCGTTCAAACGTTCAAAGGTTTATTAGTTAGAGAGACGAAAACAAACATCGAAGCACGTACTTTCTAGAAAAAATGTTGTTGTATATAGGCTTAGGAAACTTTCCGGAATTTTAGGTAAATATCGACCACTTGTAATCTTATAAATACACATACTAATACGTGGTAAGTAGAAAATTTACAAAATTACAAAGATGTACGTGTTTTGAAAAAAACTTATTACGTATCAAACAACGAAACGGGATATATAAAATCTAAACCGTCACACAAACGGAAACTACCCCCCATCCCCCACCAAAT
>BLSH010090342.1:175638-189813 GCA_018402905.1 Glandirana rugosa | reverse complement strand
ACACCGACAGGAACCTCTCCCTACAACAGTATGAGATGATTTTAGAACGATAATCTGTCCCTCACAGCACCGACAGGAACCTCTCCCTACTCCAGTATCAGATGATTTTAGAATGATAATCTGTCCTTCACAGCACCGACAGATACCTGTCCTTACTGCAGTATGAGATGATTTTAGAACGATAATCTGTCCCTCACTGCACCGACAAGAACCTCTCACTACACCAGTATAAGATGATTTCAGAACGATAATTTGTCCCTCACAGCACCGACAGATACCTGTCCCTACTGCAGTATGAGATGATTTTAGAACGATAATCTGTCTCTCACAGCACCAACGGGAACCTCTCACTACACCAGTATCAGATGATTTTAGAATGATAATCTGTCCCTCACAGCACCGACAGATACCTGACCCTACTGCAGTATGAGATGATTTTAGAACGATAATCTGTCCCTCACTGCACTGACAAGAACTTCTCCCTACACCAGTATGAGATGATTTTAGAATGCTAATCTGTCTCTCACAGCACCGACAGATACCTGTGCCTACTGCAGTATGAGATGATTTTAGAACGATAATCTGTCCTTCACTGCACAGACAGGAAATTCTCACTACACCAGTATGAGATGATTTTAGAACGATAATCTATCCCTCACAGCACCGACAGGAACCTCTCCCTACTCCACTATGAGGTGATTTTAGAATGATAATATGTCCCTCACAGCACCGACAGATACCTGTCCCTACTGCAGTAGGAGATGATTTTAGAACGATAATCTGTCCTTAAAAGCACCGACGGGAACCTCTCACTACACCAGTATGATATGATTTTAGAACCATAATCTGTCCCTCACAGCACCGACAGGAACCTCTCCCTACTCCACTATGAGATGATTTTAGAATGATTATATGTCCTTAAAAGCACCGACAGGAATCTGTCCCTACTGCAGTATGAGTTGATTTTAGAACAATAATCCGTCCCTCACAGTACCGACAGGAACCTCTCCCTACTCTATTATTAGATGATTTTAGAATGATAATCTGTCCCTCATAGCACCAACAGATACCTGTCCCTACTGCAGTATGAGATGATTTTAGAACGATAATCTGTCCCTCACAGCACCGACAGGAACCTTTCCCTACTGCAGAATGAGATAATTTTAGAATGTTAATATGTCCCTCACAGCACCGACAGGAACCTCTCCCTACTCCAGTATGAGATGATTTTAGAACGATTATCTGTTCCTCACAGCACCGACAGGAATCTCTCCCTACACCAGTATGAGATGATTTAAAAATGATAATATGTCCCTCACAGCACTGACAGGAACCTCTCCCTACTCCAGTATTAGATGATTTTAGAATGATAATCTGTCCCTCACAGCACCGACAGATACCTGTCCCTACTGCAGTATGAGATGATTTTAGAATGATAATCTGTCCCTCACAGCACCAACAGGAACCTGTCCCTACTGCAGTATGAGAGGATTTTAGAATGATAATATGTACCTCACAGCACCGACAGGAACCTCTCCCTACTCCAGTATGAGATGATTTTAGAACGATAATCTGTCCCTCACAGCACCGACAGATACCTGTCCCTACTGCACCTACAGGAACCTCTCCCTTCATCAGTATTAGATGATTTTAGAACACTAATCTGTCCCTCACAGCACCGACAGGAACCTGTCCCTACTGCAGTATGAGATGATTTTAGAACACTAATCTGTCCCTCACAGCACCGCCAGGAACCTGTCCCTACTCCAGTATGAGATGATTTTAGAACAATAATCTGTCCCTCACAGCACCGAAAAGAACCTGTCCCTGCTGCAGTATGAGATGATATTAGAATGCTAATCTATCCCTCACAGCACCAGGAACCTCTCCCTAATGCAGTATCAGATGTTATTAGAACGCTAATCTTTCCCTCACAGCGCCAGGAACCTTTACCTAATGCAGTATCAGATGATATTAGAGCACTAATCTTTCCCTCACAGCACCAGGAAACTGTCCCTAATGCAGTATCAGAGGATATTAGAATGCTAATCTTTCCCTCCCAGCACCAGGAACCTGTACCTAATGCAGTATCAGATGATATTAGAATGCTAATCTTTCCCTCACAGCACCAGGAAACTGTCCCTAATGCAGTATCAGATGATATTAGAACACTAATCTTTTCCTCACAGCACCGCCAGGAACCTGTCTCTAATGCAGGTTGAGATGATATTAGAACGCTAATTTTTTACTCACAGCACCAGGATCCTGTACCTACTCCTGTATCAGATGGTTTTAGAACGCTAATCTTTCCTTCACAGCACCGCCAGGAACCTGTCTCTAATGCAGGATGAGATGATATTATTACGCTAATCTGTCCCTCCCTACTCCAGTACAAGACGATGTGACACGCGGCACTTCGTGACTCCAGCTCATATAGAGGCTGGGTCACATGATGCACTAGCCAATCACAGCCATGGCATTAGTAGGCATAGTTGTGATGGCTTCTAAGGGCAAATGAGTGAAACGCTTGTTGATTGGCTGCCCTGCAGCTATTCAACAGGCGCCAAAAAATACCCGACTACCAAACCTGATCCCGGACTTTTTTTTAAATGTCTGGGATCGGGTTCGGGGCACGGACACCCTAAAGTCCAGTACGGACCCAAATTTTACAGTCTGGGTTCGCTCAACTCTATTCAAAAACATATCCAAACACAAACTTTCGTGGAGTGGCAAAATAGCCCCCATAAAAATGATGATCCTACCCCAAATTTTATATATATTTAGAGTCCTACCAGTACCCTTTCCCAACCACTATCTCAACACCCTGTCGAGTCTCATCCCGAAATACGTCTGGAATGGTAGTAGGGCTAGATGCACACACTCAATTATGGTCCTCCACAAAACCATTGGAGGAGCAGACATGATAGATATTAAGGATTACTACTGGGCTGTCAGATTAGATCAAATCCATCATTGGTTCCAAACCACAGACAATCCTATATGGGTACCCATATAATCCTCCATGACACCAACAAAGAGCCTTCCAGAACTTGTGTGTGATATGTGGAAACCATGGGACGCATCCCATCTACCACCCCTATTACACACCTCCATTTTAGCATGGCATCACCTTCTAAACCAAAAGATAACTCACAGAAACCCAGTTCCACTAATGGAAATACCTGTATTCGTGTGGGAGCACTACTTTGCTCTCAAAACTGGGACAGAGTCATTTCCCTCTTCTACAACAATCTACAAGGGAAACTATCCTTTCAAAAAAACAATCCCATCACAAAATGGGAGAGCGACCTTAAAACTTCATTCACCTCAACCCAATGGAAAAATGCCTCCAAAGAAGTCAATAGGGGTAACCCATTGGGTCAGACATTGGGAGTTGACATTTAAGATCTCTAATAGATGGCATCTCATGCCATACAGGTTAGCTAAAATCTGCCCCAACACCTCCCCTCTCTGCTGGAGAGGTTACGTACAGATAAGCCACCTGCTACATGCCTTCTTGGAATGTCCCAATCTGACGAGTTTTTGGAACCAAATATTGCGATTTATATCATCCCTCACAGGATACCTAAAGAAACCTAACCTAATTGTACATGTAGGAATAGATATATACCCACACCTATTCAGACAGCCAGTCACCCATATACTACCAGCAGCTCGTACGATGATTAAAACATGGAAATCTAAAGATGCACCTAACATAACAGACGTTATAAACATGGTACAACAAAATTACAATCTTGAATGCGCTTGTGCGATCAACTCCTTAATCATCAAGTCTTTCGAATGAAAATGGTCAATATAGACAAGTATCCATACCTCTCCGGGCTAGACCCTAAGAACTTAACTTAATTGAAGACCTTACATACTCAGAGTGTTTACATGGAGTCAACTATTGTGATAAAGTACACCTGAAAGCTTGTTATTTATATCTGTTGAATTTGTTTGTCGGCTGATTATATCTGCTGACCAAATGTGCTGACCACATTGTTCCCACTTGATAGCCAAAATTAATGTACCTGCCTCTGTACCCTTATGTACCTTTCTTATAAAGTCTGTATGTTATACCTGTTAACTGCATATACCACAATTTACTACTACTTAACTATCAATAAAAAATTATATTGGAAAAAAAGAATTATGAAATCATCTGCAACCTTAAATTGTTTGTCTCTGGAAAAAACAAACACTGGATTACACTGTGATATTGGATGAAGATGCAAACCACTAGAGAGCAGGGGTAAGTATCTCTACTGATGTTTGCACAAAATTAAAATATCAACTTCAAACGGTTACATCATTAGCTTCAACAGTAATGCAATATCCACAATAATATCATTGTGAAAGATATGCATCTTGGGTTAATTTACTAAAGGAAAATATATTGTTCACTTTGCAAGGTAAGTTGCACTTTGCAAGAAAATTAGCCCCAGAGCTTAGTAAAGCTCTGTGAGTTTTGCAAAGAATCTTCAATCACAAGCAAAAAAATGAAAAAACATTACATTTTTGCTTGGAGTATGATTGGATAATGAAAGTCACCAGAGCATTCTCTTCACTAAGTGTTCTAATCACTAAGCTCTGGGGAAAATTCACTTACAAGGTGAGCAGCCCGTTTGTCTTTAGTAAATCAACCCAGTGGTGCCAAATAGACTGAAATAAATATAAGCTCACTATAAATACATAGTGGCAAATCATTTGGGATTACGTATTGATCAAACCTTCCTGGGTTTAGTTCAAGGCAGGTTTACAAACTTACTAAGCTAATTGGCAAGGGACTGTCATGTACATAGGTGAGATGATTATAAGTTAAATCAGCTTCATAGTTAATGGTCTTAGTCTTTTCTTTGTAAGCTTTGGCAAACGAAAAGGTTAATTTAGGAATGCTAGATCAACTGTTGTAGAAGTGAGCGAGATTATCACATTCATCTTTCAAGCATAGTTTATAGTGATATTAAGCCTTGGATTTTTTCTTTTTAAATAATAGACATGTCATACTTACCTGCCCTGTGCAATGGTTTTGCACAGAGCAGACATGATCCTCCTCTTCTTGAATCACCTGCCAGCACTCCTGGCTCCTCCTCCTTGGTGAGTGCCCCCCTAGAAAGCTGCTTTCTATGGGGCCACTTGTGAGGGCTCACTCCCGAGCCACCCTCTCTGCATCTATTTACACAGACATGGCGGCTCATCACCCAATCCCCCAGCTCCCTTGTCAATGAGCCAATGGCTTCCGCTGCCATCAATCTGCCTCGTGAGGAGGGACAGAGAGCCTATCATTGAATCGAGATCATGCTCATGTAAATATAAGGGGGGCTGGGGGATCCTGCAGCAAATAATGTTTTTTACCTTAATGCATAGAATGCTTTAACCATTTGCTTACTGGGCATTTAAACCCCCCTCCTGCCCAGACCAATTTTCAGCTTTCAGTGCTGTTGTATTTTGAATTAAAATTGCGTGGTCGTGCAACGTTGTACCCAAACAAAATTTTTATAATTTTTTTCCCACAAATAGATCTTTCTTCTGGTGGTATTTGATCACCTCTGCGTTTTTTATTTTTTGCGCTATAAACAAAAAAAGAAAGACAATTTTGAAAAAAGAACATTTTTTTAATTTTTGCTATAATACATATCCAAAAAAAAATATAAAAAAAATATTCATCAATTTAGGCCAATGTATATTCGTCTACATATTTTTGGTAAAAAAAAATTCCAATAAGCGTATATTGATTGGGTTGCCCAAAAGTTATAGTGTCTACAAACCATGGGAATAGATTTATGGCATTTTTATTATTTTCTTTTCTTTTACTAGTAATGGTGGCGATCTGCGATTTTTTTATCAGGACTGTGATATTGTGGCGGACAGATCGGACATTTTTGACACTTTTTTGGGACCAATGACATTTATACAATGACCAGATCTTAAAATAACCACTGATTACTTTGTAAATGTCACTGGCAGGGAAGGGGTTAACACTAAGGGGGCGATCAAGGAGTTAACTGTTTTCCCTTACTGTGTTCTAACTGTGTGGGGGAAGGGCTGGCAGGGACATAACAGATCTCACTGATCCCGATGACAGTGACCAGTAGATCTCTATGACTGGGATCAGTAGATCTCTGTTATGTCCCCTGACAGAACAGGGAACTGCCGTGTTTACATTGGCGGTTCCCCGTCCTGCCTCTCTATTAGGTGATCGGACATAGAGTCCGCCCGACTTGTGGACACGCTCACGCAGCGTGTGGCGAGCGCAAGAGCACGCTGCCGATGGCTGTGAAGGTGCGTGGGGAGCATGCAAAGGGGCAGACATCCATGGACATCTCCCCGGCAATTCAGGGTCCACGTTGTAGCCGTCTTTTGGCTATAGCGCGGATCTGTAGTGGTTGAGGTAAAAAACCTTCAGCCTTTACAACCAATTTAGGTTATGCCCATTCACAATTGTGCATTAGGGAAATGCGTGCTAAAATATGCTACGGCACTTTATCTACTCTATGTGTGATGCATAGTGGTGCCATTCATTGTGAATGGCATGCCATTGCAACTGTATGCTAGAGCCCAACACACCGCAGCAGCTTTGTTAAAAAAGGGCCATGCATGCTTTCCCATCTGATGTGCAGCTCATTCAGAGTAAAGGGGCTGACTTAATGCAATGCATGTTAACACTTGCCATAATGCTCATTAATGCATGTGTATCACTGCACACAACGCACATTGAGTCCTCAGTATTGTTCTTTAAGAATTAGAATGCTAATAAGATTACTTATGATATCTGCTAAATTGTTTTAGAGAAATATAATTGTATTCCCTATTTAATTATTTACATAAAACAAATGTTAGAGCAGGAACCAATTGACAAAATGGTTTGCTAGCTTTGTATTGTTCACTGTCGACTTATATAGTACAACCTAAACACTAGGTCTTTACAGAGAAAATCTAGATGTTTAGAGGTATTCTACTAAAACTTTAATAGACTCAAGTTTAGGTCATTGTCTTATGACAGATTATGGCTATACTGCTTTGTGTGCCTGTTCAGCTGTGAATTTTTTATGTGTGTTTGCTGACAAGAAATAGTGCTATTTATAGAAGTTTTATTCAGCTCTTATGTGTAAGCAGAAGTATGAAATATAAAAATCAAAACTGACCATATTTCACTTGTTCTTTTTTAGATTAGTTACTTTTATTCAGTTCTTTGTAGTGAAAAAGGACAAATATTGTGTTCATTTCACTCAAAAAGCAATGCCAATGGCTAATTCTCTTTGATGTTTAAACAGTTATTGAAATGATAAAGGTGGTGCAAACTAACTGTTTATATATTATTTAAATGTTGCATATTATGGGTTTGTTGAACCAAATGCTATTAAAGGAGAAGTACACTTTTTTAAAAAAAAAATATATAAATGCACATTTTTTTAGAGGTAAGTCAGGAGATCGCTGGTGCCATGCAGGTGTCCTGCAGATACGCCAGTGCACCGGCTTCCTTATACCTTGTACAATGAAGTCGATACATTCTGACAGGAAAACTCAATGACTCAATGAACTACCAAAGCGCTCACATCGCCGTGGTAGTTCATTGAAGACTACAAGCCGACAGCCACAAAGGCTGCCAGACCTTGTAGTTTTCCAGAGGACTGTGAATGAGTGACGCGGCCGGGTGGGTAGAGCCCTGCACGGTTGCATCTTTTTTGAATTGTAGCCGCAGACATGGGGCGAAGATCCCCAGTCTGCTTGCACAGCGGGGATGGGGGGGGGGGGGGGTTGGCTTGGGGGCTGCTGCATTCATAACATGTTATATGTTATACCCTGAATACAATATTATGAAAGGGGAACTTATCCTTTAAACTGAGCAATATTACAGCTTACACATGCGTAAAATATGCATTTTAGGGTCCATGCATACTGGGCTTTAAAATCACTGCTTCTACAGGAGTTTTGTATTTTGCCTGTAGAAGCAGCTCAATGTTATCCTATGTGTCTATGCATATTAGGACGTTTAGAGGCATATTTTAAGCTCAGCGTTTAGAGGCAGAGAAAAGAACCCTTCTGGTTAGAATTTTTTAGAGGAGTTTTCTGGTAGAAAAAAACGCTAACAACGCCTAAATGCTCCTAAATGCCTGTACAAAAACATTCTATATGAGGGCTTTTTTCTGACAAGGGAACTGGTGTTTTTTTAAGCCCAGTGTGCATGAACTCGTAAAGTGTTTTTTATTTATGGACCTGAATGTAGGTGTACTGTTTTCAAAGGGGACATGCACACAGGTGAAAAAACATGCACTGTGTTTAAATGTGTAACCAAAAATGGAAAAACTTGCATCTGAGGACATGCACTTAGTAGTGGAAATGCATATAACAGCATGTATACACGTATACATAGATGCAAAAAAACTGCATTCTGTCATAGAAAAAAAGCTGGAGCATGTAGAACTACAATATTATGTATTAAAAATGTATAAAAAGACAATAATTTACTTTGGAACTTTTGTCCCAGATAAAACCTTGCCTACTGTGTATGATCAGTAAAATTATTTTGGTTGTGTGCAATAGTTATTCAACGTTCAAGACAGTGCTTCTTTCTTTTAAAATCAGCAATGAGAAATTTGCAAAAGTGATAATCATAGGCAGTAACATATTTGGCATGCAAATGTACAATATCTGTACTCAATTATAAGTGCTAATATTTAATATAATTTCCATAATACTGTCATTACATTTTTGTTTTTTAATTGTTGTTACCAAATAATGCATGCCCAATTCTTAGACATAGCACACAAAACATGAAGGCTTAGCTGGAGGGTAGGCAAGTGTTTGCTGAAAGCAGTCAAATATGCCCTTCAGGTCTGGGGGATACATTTACAGAGCTCCTAACTAAGATAAGGTGACCACCGTTTGGGCAGTCCAGCAGACACTCTCCCTCTCCTTTCTCTACCCCCTCCTATTTTCTTCTGCCTATCTATACCTTCATTCCCTACTCTGCTACTTTCCCCTCTCCTCTTGCTGTCTTTCAGCCCTCTTCCACCTTAAAAATAAAATGGAACAATGTTTTTATATTTTAAAGTGTTTTTTCTGATACAATAAAGTTTTTTTTTTCTTTGTTACTCAAAATATTGTGAGAAGGATCACCCGCTCTAAGCCTAGTCCAACAATTACCAATGATGTCTGACCACTGTTCTTGTAGTCATGTGCAGGCAGGCTACAATCAATGAAGTGGAAACGAAGGAGTTCTGGACAGCCGCACTCATGAAGCACACAATTTATTGGAAGGTAAAATCAATACAGCATATCACAAGGTGACAACGGACCCCAAGATGGGACAGGAGGCTAACGCGCTTCACGTCTCAACGGGATGCTTAGTCATAGCTACCAAAAAGTTTCTAATATGCCGCTTATATGGGTACTTAATCAACTGGCCAACAGCTGTTGCAAATCATGCACAAACGTTAGGCAATTAGGTATTAACCCATTAACAAGCGGCAGAAGCAAGAAGCAATCCTCAAAAGGACGCTCTGGGGTTGATTTACTAAAATGAAAGAGTGCAAAATCTGGTGCAGCTCAACTTCAGCTTGTTCAATTAAGCTTTGACAAATTAACCTAAAAGCTGATTGGTTTCTATGTAGAGTTGCACCAGATTCTGCACTCTCCAGGTTTAGTAAATCAACCCCATTGCATTTTTAAAGTGGAAAACAATTAGACATGAAACAAAGTATCCACAAAGACCACATAGCATAATACAGTGTCATAAAAGAAGAACAATATTTAGTGATGACAAAAACAAAAACAAGATACAAAGACTATACTTATGATAGTAAAATATTTCAATGGAGCCTTCAAGGAAGTTACATTGCATGTCTTAATAACAAAGATCCCAACATTATTTTTATGTCATCATACAACCCAGTAAGTGAGAAATTAGACCTTTACTGTATTAACCCATACTGAATGCATATATCGGAGTAACTATTAAAAGGATGGAAGTCGGGGGCGTGGCTGCCTGCAGTAGGAGATGGCTGCTTAACTGCTCAGCTCTGTGTGGCTTGAGAGTGGAAAGTCATCATTCCGCCATCCAAAAGAAGCAAATTATCCTAATTTTACTCTACAGCATACACTATTCAGCCAGCAACAAGTTGGTAGCCAGAGGGAGAAGAAAATACAAACCCTGAGGAGAAGTTCTGGGAGATGAGCGGTGGAGAGAGCCAACAGACGCCTGATCACCGTTCACAATCAGCCTCCATTCTCAAGAAATACAGTGGGGTGAGTGACATCGACCCCCCCATTAAACTCCCCAGACCCAGGACTATTTAGTCAGCCTCATATTGAGGAAGTCAGCTAAGTACCAGCGACGGTACAGCCTCCGGACCGGCTCCCTCATAAGCCGCCATCTTGGGGCCTAGTACAACACCGACTCTTCAGGATAGAAATCAGCCCGGATCGCGGAGTACACAAAACATCAGATAGTGACAGCATTGCCATCTGTCCCCCACATCTCAGGATACATCGCGGTACAATTATTGCAGGATACCGGCGGGGAAAACAGAGAAAGCTAGGCCGCGGCTCCGTCACATCTGCTTGTGCCGGCGCCATACAATCCAGAATCATCTGCATATCACCAGGCCTATTACTAGCAAATAACATTCTGGGCATCTTCCTCATACCCCAGGCCACATCCTACCCCCAATATTGTGTGGATTGATTCCTGGCCCGTGAAGAAATTTAGGCCACGGTTCAATCTGACTAGGCCGCAATAGTATTCACCTCCACCAGCAGCCATCCTATCCAGGGGGGACAAGATCCAGATACCCCAGGGCTCCCCCTCCTTACATGATCCCCCATCGTCAAATTAAAGTCCACCAACCTCTCTGAATCAGAACATCTGACAAGGGCACTAGGAATATACCTGGGAACTGTGTAATCCGGGACCAGCGGCCATCTTGGTACACCCGGTGAAGCCTAAAATCCGTATAATAACCTAGCTCCAGGTTGAAGCCTAAGATAGGGCAGGTCCAAAGCTTGTACTTTACTATCTGATTGACCTGGGAATTTCAGGGCCTACACCTTGCGGCCATATCTGTATACCCTACTTTGAAGCCAGTATCTCTCAGATCCCCCTGCCAGTACAGCCACCATTTTCTCTAGAAGACATATCTGGTACTAAGCAAATAAAAATCGAGAAACGCAACCCCACTCGAACCCCAATCCCGCTCCAATTAAATAATGTTCCCTAACCCAGGACAGAGCCTGAAGACATCCGATATGATCGCTTGCTGAAACCAATCCCGGCTATAGTGGAGATCCAGGGCGGAAGCAACGACGGAATCAGTTGTCCCTAATTCAAACCAAATTAACACAAACTTCCAACTCTCAAAAATGTCAAAAAGAAGACAGGAGAGATCGGCACCGTGTAAACTTACAGAGTTCTTTCCGACGCCACACCAACAGACATTACAAGATGGCGCTAGAGGTCATGAAGCGGCAACAAATGTCAACCTCAGACAACCACACCAAGGTGGTTCGGTGCAAGGAGGAGTTAACGGGGGACAACAGATCCCCGAAACTCACTCAGCAACATCCACACCCTCATCCAGTCCTGCCAAATCCAAGATGAAATTGACACCGGAGGCTGAAATACAGAATGAGGGAAACCCTCAACAGCAACCTCCCCATGAGCAGATATCCTTTTCTAATTCTATAGCTGCATACCCTACCTCCAATCAGCCTGTGCTTGACACCACATTGAGAGATATGTTAATGACACTCCAGAGCTCCATTCACTCTGATATTACTACTATGCTACAACACTTTACCTCTGAAGTAACCCTCCTTGGAGACAGGGTTACCACTATAGAAAACAAGATGGGGGAGGTCACAACTTCCTTCAACGAAATGGTAGACGCGCAGAATGATGACCCAGAAGATATTGAATGGATGAAAGCGAAAATTGCAGACTTAGAGGACCGTTCCAGAAGGAACAATTTAAAAATAAGAGACATACCTGAATCCATTCAACCATCCGCCCTGAAGGACTACTTTATTCAAATGATGGCGACCTTCCTGCCTTGAACACATCCTGGTGAGCTGATAATAGACCGGATCCATCGGCTACCAAAACCTCCACATCTTCCTGACACTATACCGAGGGACACCATTGTCCGCATCCACTTCTATCACATAAAGGAGAACCTGTTACGGACCAAAAGAAATCCAGAAGCTTACCCACAAAACTATAACAACCTATCCTTCTATGCAGATCGATCAAAATACACCATGCTGAAACGCAAAAATCTCTCCACCATCACAAAACCCCTTCAGAACCACCAGATTCAATATAAATGGGACCACCCAGTCAAATTGATAATCACGAAAGAAAATAGATCGTACTCCATTCGCACACTGGATGAGGGCCTGACCCTACTTCATCAATGGAACATAGTTGAACTGATAGAACAACGCCAACAAAGACGTCATCATCGACGTCAACAAAGCAGAGAATGGGAAGACTTTGACCCTCCAGATGACATGACCACTTGATTCCATTTAAATTACACAAGGCACACAAATAAGCCCTGGATCAGCCGCTCATGCTAGGCTTATTCGCCTTATACCCCCAATAGTTGTCACGGTTAACTCCGCCCACGAAGTTATACACTTCTCTTTTTAACCATCTCAGTTGATCACTTCTCTTTACCTCTACATATATCTAGGACAAAGTTAACAAGGTTATCTATCATTTTGTTCACTTGTTACTCTTTTTCCATACAGTACAATCGGCTTATCAACATAACACCCAAGGTTCCACGCAACAAGGTCTTTCCAACAGGCTCAATCTGTTGAAGACTTCTCTGAAGCTCAGATGGCACACCGTAAGTCTTTTGCATATATATACACAACTATTGCATCTTACTGTAGAATCCGCACAATTCAAAGTTAACCTCAAACAGTTGCAGAAACACAGGCACATTAAAGATGCCTCTAAGGTTCTCCTCCCTAAATGTTAAGGGTTTAAATCATCCGAGCAAATGGCACTTCCTTTGGACAGAAGCACACAAACTTCAATGCAACATTTTATGCGTCCAGGAAACGCACCTTTGCCAGGGGAAAGCGCCCCCCTGTAAATCACAAAACCTTCCCAAACATTTTTACGCTAACTCTCCAAACAAAACTAAATGAGTTCTCACAGCCATCAAACACTCAGTGACTTTTAAACTGATCACTTCAATCTCAGACCCACAAGGAAGATATCACATCCTGATATGTGAAATCAACAATGCCACATACACGATTGCCGTTTATGCGCCAAACACAAGACAAATGCGTTTTATACACAAACTATGGAAGAAAATCAACAGCCTCAAACAGGGACGCACAATTGTATGTGGGGACTTTAATCTGGCACCTAAAAAAACTAGTGTTGAGCGAACCCGGACTGTAAAGTTCGGGTCCGTACCGAACTTTGGGGTGTCCGGGACCCGGACCCGAACCCGGACTTTTCAAAAAAAGTCCGGGTTCGGGTCCGGGGTTCTGGTAATTTTACCAAAGGTTCTGAAAATTGCTGTAAAAAAGTCCAGGAAAGTCCTAGAGGTCTGCAAAAGGAAGGTAAATGGGGGTAAGGGTGGAACAAGTGCCCTACAAAGAAATGGGGACAGGGAAATAACTAAAGGATTTTTTAAAAAATAATTTCATTAAAAAAAATCAAAAATGGAGGTGGATGTGGACCATCTTCAAACTGTGTCTGAAAAGTATTAATTAACGGTAGAAGCCATATAACTGTTCTAAAATCATCTTCAAACTGTGTCAAAAAAGTATAAATAAGCCGGGAGAACCCATATCACTGTTCTGCAAACATCTGGAAACTGTGTGTAACACTTTAACTAAAACCGGGACAAACTGAACTACTATACTGCAAACATCTGGAAACTGTGTGTAACACTTTATCTAAAGCTGGGACAAACCATACTACTGTTCTGCAAACATCTGGAAACTGTGTGTAACACTTTAACTAAAACCGGGACAAACCCATATCACTGTTCTGCAAACATCTGCAAACTGTGTGTAACACTTTAACTAAAACCTGGACAAACTGAACTACTGTTCTGCAAACATCTGGAAACTGTGTGTAACACTTTAACTAAAACCGGGACAAACTGAACTACTTCAAAGGTCTACAAACGTCTTGTC
>BLSH010090342.1:158042-170973 GCA_018402905.1 Glandirana rugosa | reverse complement strand
ATGGGGCTTCTGTTGCAGAATCTGCTTTAAAGATGAAAAATAGGAATAAAAACAGTAACATACAACAAGAAACATGTGAATGTTTTGTGTACAAGAAACAAGGTCATTTAAAAGCAGACTGCAGCAACAAATACAACCACCCCACTATATCAGCGGCCCTAACAGCCTGGAGATTCTTCTCCCTCAACACCACATCCTCAAAAGGACAGCAAAGGATACCTATTCCTATAGAAACACTGAAATTTCTTCTTCCAGAAATCTCTCTCAAACATTGGTCTTATATTAAAATGCATTCACTAGGATCACTAATGAAAAAGGGCCAAATACTGTCTTTTGAAGAATTGAAAAACAAATATCATATTTCTGATCAAGGCTTGCACACATACAGACAAATAGCATCATACCTAGCAAAGAACCCTGTCCTTTTCATCTCATTACCTAGTAAAGCCTGGGCATTTTTGTCGTCTGACTTCCTAAAAGACAAAGGGATAGCATTACTGTATAACACCATCCACAACAAACTAACCTTCCATAAGCTACCCACACATATTAGATGGGACAGAGATCTAAAAAAGGTCTTCACGGACTATCAATGGCAAATAGCCATTAGATATAACCAGATCTCTTCCAAATGCAGTAACTACTGGGAGATGTCACAAAAAATACACCATAGATGGTACCTCACACCTGTACAATTATCCAAATACACGAACATAGAGGATGATCGGTGCTGGAGAGGTTGTTCTCAACTGGGATCATTACTACATATTTTATGGGACTGTCCCCACATACAATCCTTTTGGAGAAAAGTATTCTCCTTTATAGCAGAGTTGACGGGAGTGATAACTAAGCCATCCCCAGCACTGGCTCTTCTTAGCATTGGTATAGAAAACTTCCCTCAGGATTACAGACCTATAGTGATGCACACACTATTTGCTGCCAGGTTACTCATAATGCGAAAATGGAGAGGTTCGCTGACACCCAACATATCTGAGGTTAAATTCCAGCTGAATCTGACTAACGATCTGGAATATTCTTTAGCCCTACAAAATGATACATTCAATAAATACACTAGAGCCTGGTCTCCCTGGACAACAATTCAAAGAGCTTGACAATTTACCAATAATCAATGTTGTGAATATTATACAATAAATCTTGGACGTTGAACTTTCAACTGGACGATCTGAGCCTACAGGATAACGTCTTGTCTGTGAAGTTGAGCCTACTGACCTACTTTTAACGTTTAAAGTTTATAAGCCTGTATGATTGTTACTCTTACCTGATGTGTTGTATGGAAGGGTTAATCTGGTAACCCAATTGCAATAACATGTATTGTATACTTTTGAAAATATCAATAAAAACCATATTAAAAAAAAAAAAAATTATTGAAAAAAAAAGGATGGAAGTCTCATTACCGGGTTGTGAATACTTAGTGAACCTTCATGGATAGGAGACCAAAAAAAGTTTTTTTGTTTGTTCAAAATAAACGGAATGATGATACTAATATAAAAAATTAGATTGTATTGTTCAGAAAGCAAACCTGATGTTAGTAATAATGGTAAACATGGGACATCAGTATAGAAAGTTACACAAGACAAAATAAGAAAGAAGGAGAAAGGGAGGGTGGACGCAAAGAAACAGGAAATGTCCACTGCTATAAGGGTGTGAACTACATAAACTAGTCCAGGCAATCGGGTAAACATAACTCAATGAGAGAGTATATAGGTGTATACATGTATAAATCAGTGAACCAGATTACATGGGCATGTACATAAAGAAACATGTACATACATACCAATTGATTCCACCCAAAAGAAGGAGACAATTCAGCAATACCATGTAGTGGCAAAATTATACATAGATCATTATATTAGATAGAGGTGAAAATATGGACTTCACTATTCATAAAAATGGGAAACTCCCAATTCAAAATTCATACCATTAGGAATTCTTGTATTGAGAAGAAATACTATAAAGTATACTGAATTTGTCACCTCCTCTTTTGGGTGTGACTATTTTTTCTATGCCCTGTATGGTTAAGCTTGACATATTTTTCTCATGCTACAGATTCCAATGCCGTGCAACATTGGTGCCATGATTTTTACTTTCAAAGATGTTTATTTGAATTTTGAAAACAACAAGAGAGAAGGGTACATTACATTAAATTGTAGTAAAGCAGGAGATATCCACTTATACAGGAGTAATAGTGACAATGGCTACTAGACTGTCAGGCTCTCTTGGTGCGAGACAGCATTCAAAATAAGGAGGATCTGTGTAGTGGCCCTTCTGGATGGGACCCAGTGGTAGACTTGGCCTCCCAGGGAACCGGCACCCCGAAATGGGATCAAGCTGTGCCAGAATAGGGAAGCTTCACTCCACTGTGAGAGAGTGAGAGAGAGCAGGCACAAGGGACAGCGTTCCATCTCCTGTCTCTGCATACAGGTGATAAGAGATCTAAGAAATAAGAGCCCTGGGTCAAACCTGTCGCATTTCTACTGGAATGAATTTAACTATGAACCTGCTACGTCATAGGAAAACTAGAGAGAGGTACCGACTAAAGCGAGAAAAGAGAGGAAGGAAGAAGAGAAGAAGAGGGGAGAGAAAGTACCAGAGCACCCAAAGTCATGTCGGAGTAGTCGTATCCAATGACCGGATCAGTCCCGGGATGAAGGAGATTCCTAAGTAAGCAGCCCAGGGTTCCCATATGGCCTTGAATCTCCTAGTTGTATCTGAGAGTACACTGGACAACTTTTCTTGAGACATGATCCAGGATACTTTTCGTATGGTGGCTGCAAAAGAAATCTTTGTTTTTTTCCAAGACTTTGCTATGGTAAGCTTGGCCCCGAGCAATATAAAATGCACTAATTTTCTATTGGGTTTGGACATGTTTGGGATATGAGCATTGAGAAGAGCAATCTCTGGAGACCTGGAGTCCTGTGTTTCGGTCATCTTTTCAATAAGGTTGAAAATTTTTCTCCAAAACGGACGTATCCTTGGGCATTCCCACCAGATGTGAGGCATTGAGCCCAAAAGGGAGCACCCTCTGAAGCACCGTTGGTCAGCTGAAGGATAAATGGATGCTAGCTTAGTCGGGGTGAGGTACCACCCAGTGATAACCTTGACACTGGCTTCCATGAGGGCTGTGTTAAGGATGCCGCTAAATGATTTAGAGAAGGAACTTTGCCAGGTCTCCAAGTCCCAAGAGATTTGTAAATCCTTCTCCCGGTGTTTCATATAGGAAGCTTTCATCCCTGGCTGTGTGAGAGAAGTGTAAACTACCGCAATGCCCCCCTTCTGTTACATGGCCTGGCCGCACCAGATTTCGTATGCTGTGAATTTGGGTGGGAGGGGTTTTTCTTTCCAGATTCACTGCAGGAAATGTTGAATTTGATGGAATCTGAACCTTTCGGAGTCTGGAAGGTCCAGTTTGTGTATGCAATGACTAAGAGTCAATGGGCCCGAAAAAGTGAAAAAGTGTCCTATACGGTACAGCCCTTTGTCCAGCCACCACCTAAATGCTTTGATGTCCAGCCCTGGAGGGAAATCTGGGTTGTGGAAGATGTGTGCTAGAGGGTTTAGGGACGAGATAAGCTCAGGGCGGTTCCTCAGAAAGTCCCAAAAGGTAAAGGTTTGGGATAAAGTTGGCGATAGAATAGGAGGTTTTTTTTGGCGGGAGTCTGGTGCCATGATTTTTATCTATGTCTCTTAAGTGGTCTGACAACTGGTCCCTCAACCCGTGTGTGGTACGTCCCACGTACTGTAGTTTGCACTCTGTACAGGAGATCACATACACCAAATATCTTGTATAGCAGTTGAAGGATGGGATGTCAAACGACTTACCATCATAGGCACAAATTATCAGAGTTCCTCTCTGAATAAACTGGCAATAATTACAAGTACTAATGCCACATCTGTATGTGCCCTTAAATTGCAACCAGTGCGAACAAGGCTGCTGGCTGTTAAATAGACTGGGAGACAACGATCTACCGATAGTGGGTGCTCTCCTGGATACAGAGCGTATGCCATTGGAAAGTAAGTTGGCGTAAATAGGATCATTATACAAAATTGGAAGGTATTATGTCACTATGCCTTTGATCTTGTTATATAAAAAGTAGGATGAGTGGATTCACGGGGCACAGCCAATTCAGAACCAATCGAATGCTTCATTTTCCATTTAGTGCTCTCAGACAGCAGATTCTTACGTGGAGTGTTCTCAGCTATATGACGAGCTCTTGATATAATGGAAGAGGAATATCCTCTTTCCCCGAACCTTGTAACTAGATTGTCGGCCTCCCTTCTAAAGTCTGCATCACTGGAACAGATCCTTTTGGTTCTGAGGAACTGCCCCACTGGATTCCCTTTAATGGTGTAACTGGGATGGCTGTAATCCACCCTTAAAAGGTTATTGCCAGCAGAGGGCTTCCTGTACAATCAGCTAGTCACTCTGGTACTCTCACTGGAGAGGATGACATCCAGAAAACAGGCTAACTTTCCCTGAAGATTTGAGGTTGAGTCCATTATCATTCAGGTATTTTAGCCAGTCATCTAAACTCGCATCACCGTCTGCTACAAATAACAGGTCATCTATGTGTCTGTAATAAAGGACCATATCTCTTCTACGGGGACTACCACATCCAAAGATGTAGGACCTCTCCCACCACCCCATGTAGAGGTTGGCAAGGGAAGGAGAGAACTTGGCTCCCATAGAGGCCCTGCATCTCTGGAGATAGTACTCTAAAATCCTATGATGTCCCACAATCCCATATCCCCTTTAAGATTAGGTCAGATTTTTATCCGATCGAATCTAGGGGTAAGGATATGGACCTTTATCAAAAAATGGTAGAAAGGGATTTTACAAGATTGGCACAAGATGCAATTAGAAAACTGGTCAACAATAATCTAACATCAGCGGAAAGGGCATCCCTCAAAGGGTTGAGCGGTAATCCAAGCATAGTAGTCAGGAATGCAGACAAGGGGTCGGCTGTAGTAGTTCTAGATGCAGACACCTATAAAGCAGAGGCCATTAGACAGCTGTCTGATAGCTCTACGTACATTAAGCTCAAAGGAGACCCTACAGGTCCATTTAAAAATTAGCTTTCTAATCTTCTTGACAGAGCTGTCACTATCTTTTCAGCCAAGGAAGGGGACATGTTAATTCCCAATTTCTCTGTTATTCTGGTTTTTCATCATCTTCCCAAGCTCCACAAGGGGTTAACCCCGCTTACAGGAAGACCTATAGTAGCCGGAATAGGATCCATCAATGAGAGACTGGGGCAGTGGATAGATCATATACTGCAGCCATTGGTTATAGAACTCCCAGGGTAAGAATTTAGTTAAAAAGATAGCTATAAATGGTTAAGCTTTGACATTTCCAGCCTTTATTTTTCTATTTCACATCACTTAGGTCTCAAGGCGGTTTCCTTATTCCTGTAAAAATCGGGTCGCTTTTCACCGGTTTTACAGGAGTTAATCAACATGTGTCTGGACTACCTCCTTACTCTTTATGTTTGTTGGGGAGTACTGCCTCCAGAGATGCAAGGCGTCTATGGGAGTCAAGTTCTCCCCTTCCCTTGCCAACCTCTACATGGGGTGGTGGGAGAGGTCCCACATCTTTGGATGTGGTAGTCCCCGTAGAAGAGATATGGTCCTTTATTATAGATACATAGATGACCTGTTATTTGTAGCAGACGGTGATGTGAGTTTAGATGACTGGCTAAAATACCTGAATGATAATGGACTCAACCTCAAATTTTCAGGGAAAGTTAGCCTGTTTTCTGGACGTCATCCTCTCCAGTGAGGGTACCAGAGTGACTAGCTGTTTGTACAGGAAGCCCTCTGCTGGCAATACCATTTTAAAGTCGGACTCCAGCCATCCCGGTCACACCATTAGAGGGATTCCAGTGGGACAGTTCCTCAGAACCAAAAGGATCCGTTCCAGTGATGCAGACTTTAGAAGGGAGGCCGACAATCTAGTTACAAGGTTCAGGGAAAGAGGATATTCCTCTTCCATTATATCAAGAGCTTGACATATAGCTCCACGTAAGGATCTGCTGTCTGAGAGCACTAAATGGAAAGTGAAGCATTCAATTGGTTCTGAATTGGCTGTCCCCTGTAAATCCAGTCCTCCTACTTTTTCCACTCCATATAGTATGGAATATAACAAGATCAAAGGCATAGTGACAAAATACCTTCCAATTTTGTAGAATGATCCTATTTACGCCAACTTTCTTTCCAATTGCATACGCTCTGTATCCAGGAGAGCGCCCACTATCGGTAGATCATTGTCTCCCAGTCTATTTAACAGCCAGCAGCCTTGTTCACACTGGTTGCAATTTAAGGACACATACAGATGTGGCATTAGCACTTGTAATTATTGCCAGTTTATTCAGAGAGGAACTCGGGTAATTTGTGCCTATGATGGTAAGTCATTTGACATCCCGTCCATCAACTGCAATACAAGACATTTGCTGTATGTGATCTCCTGTACAGAGTGCAAACTACAGTACGTGGGACTTACAATGCGCAGGTTGAGGGACCGGTTGTCGGACCACTTAAGAGACATAGATAAAAATCATGGCACCAATGTTGCACGGCATTGGAATCTGTATCATGAGAAAAATATGTCAAGCTTAACCATACAGGTATAGAAAAAATAGCCAGACCCAAAGGAGGAGGCGACAAATTCAGTATACTTTGTAAAAGAGAGGTTCAGTGGATATTTCGTCTAATATGAGAATTCCTAATGGTATGAATTTTGAGTGGGACGTTTCCCATTTTTATGAGTAAGGATGTCCATATTTTTGCCACTATATGGTATTGCTGAATTTGTTGAATTGTCTCCTTCTTTTGGGTGGAATCAATTGGTTTGTATGTACATGTTC
Organism: Glandirana rugosa; assembly: GCA_018402905.1. Lineage (NCBI taxonomy): Eukaryota > Metazoa > Chordata > Amphibia > Anura > Ranidae > Glandirana > Glandirana rugosa. The sequence goes on along the minus strand of BLSH010090342.1, from coordinate 164,092 downwards.
CTGTATGTACATGCCCATGTAATCTGGTTCACTGATTTATACATGTATACACCTAAATAGTCTCTCATTGAGTTAAGTTTACCTGATTGCCTGGACTAGTTCATGCAGTTCACACCCTTATAGCAGTGGACATTTCCTGTTTCTTTGTGTACACCCTCCCTTTCCCCTTCTTTCTTATTTTGTCTTGTGTAACTCTCTATACTGACGTCACATGTTTACGATTATTACTAACATCAGGTTTGCTTTCCGTACAATACAATCTAATTTTTTATATTAGTATCATCATACTGTTTATTTTGAACTAACAAAAAAACTTTTTTCGGTCTCCTATCCATGAAGGTTCACTAAGTATTCACAACCCGGTAATGAGACTTTCATTCTTTTAATAGTTACACCGATATATTCATTCAGTATGGGTTAATACAGTAAAGGTCTAATTTCTCACTTACTGGGTTGTAGGATGACATAATAAAAATGTCGGGATCTTTGTTATTAAAACACGCAATGTAACTTCCTTGAAGGATATATTTTACTATCATAAGTATAGTCTTTGTATCTTGTTTTTGTTTTTGTCATCACTAAATATTGTTCTTCTTTTATGACACTGTATTATGCTATGTGGTCTATGGATACTTTGATTCATTTCTAATTGTTTTCCACTTTTAATTTGTCATTTTGAGGATTGCTTGTTGCTTCTGCCGCTCGTTAATGGGTTAATACCTAATTTCCTAACGTTTGTGCATGATTTGCAACAGCTGTTGGGCAGTTGATTATGTACCCATATAAGCGGCATATTAGCAATTTTTTGGTAGCTATGAGTAAGCGTCCCATTGAGACTTGAAACGCGTTAGCCTCCTGTTGCGTCTTGGGGTCCGTTGTCACCTTGTGATATGCTGTATTGATTTTACCTTCCAATAAATGGTGTGCTTCATGAGTGCAGCTGTCCAGAACGCCATTGTTTCCACTTACTCTAAATATTGTGTTACCGATGTCCACAAGTTCTACTATAGGCAATAGCCACTGAGTGGACTCGCGGATATGTTATCAATTACTGCTTTATTCTTGTACTGTGAATATTACTTTCAATAAAAATATTTTCTACTCTAAGATAAGGTGACCAGATTTTTTTTTTAAAATGATGTTTATTGAAATTTTTCAAAGGTTACAAAAGTTTGATAAGAGCATTAGTTCACAGTATGCCAGCGCTCACATGCCTGGCTATTCATAACAATTCTTAACGACTCTAGACCATCACAGGATCAAACATGCATAGTTAGGTTTAAGATATGTTGTATTTAGGTGTACCGGAGTAGTTCGAGTTTCTTGAGGGAACCCCTATTGTCCCTTGGTATAGGACTTTGCTAATGTCAAGTCTCAGGTCTCCCTGAGAGCCCCCCTTTGCCTCCAGACCACTCTGCCACTCCAACTGGGAACTTACGTGACCGAGTGGGAGCTTTGGGTTGCTCCCAGGGAGTTCCGGACTGTCTCCAATGTTTTATTTGCTACTTGTCTACACCAAGGTAAATATTGCTCCACTGCATCCACAGTTTCCATTTTATGTTTGTGGCTTCAGTGTTGTTTAACTTATTGGCCATTAATGCCTCGTACATGCAATGTAGGTTCGTAGTCTCTTATGACTTCTTTTAGCGTGGGGGATGAAGGAGACTTCCACTTACTTGTGATATTTAGTTTAGCTACTAGGAGTATATTTGCTAGAATAGGGCGTAGTTGTGTGGGGTAGGTTTCAATTCCTAGATTTAATATTGCCAATAGAGGTGTTGGTAGAATTTTCAGGTGTGAGACTTGAGAAATTAGCGAGAAAACCTCTCTCCAATAGGTCTGAAGGAAGGCATCCCCAGACCATGTGGAGGAGATCCCCCTTGTGCCCACATTGTCTCCAGCATTGATATGTGTGATCCGGATAGAATTCGGAGAGTTGTTCAGGGGTAAAGTACCATCTCTGAATCATTTTAATTGTTAACTCCCACAAAGTGGAACTGCGAGTGGCTGAAAAGGAATTTTTCAGTGCTGCTAGCCATTGCTGATTTGTGTATGTTTCTCCTAAGTCTTTTTCCCATGCTAGTAGATTTCTGCTTTTATGTAGCAAGTTTTTTTGTTGTAGTGCTTTGTAGAAGAGAGTGATTCCCTTGTGTTTACATTCACCTGAATTAAGATAGGTCCAAATTGGGTGGGGTAATTTGAATGGGTTCCTCTGACTAGAGCTAAGGCCGTGTTTGATTCTAAGGTAGCTAAAAAATTCTGAGTTGGGTAAAGCGTAGCTTTTCTGAATTGCCTCAAAGGTTTTGAGGCAGCTGCCTTCGTATAGATCTTCTATGGTATGGACTCCTTTGTTTGTCCATTGAGCGAATGAGATAGAGGGGATGATATATTGGAGAAATTGGATCGGTATGCTGATGGATATTCCTTCTGTGTTATCACGTGATTGATTAATCTGTGTTTTCCATGCGGATGCCGTAGCCTCCATAGTTGGGGGAATTGAGATTGGGAGTCTAGCCCCTAAAGGGATACTGTGGATCCATGTTAATAGTGATTTGTCTTTCAAAGATGATGCCTCAATTTGTCCCCATGCAGTTTTGGGGGATCGGTGGAACCAATCTTTCAGATTGTTGAGAATAGAAGCCAAGAAGTAGTCCTGGATGTCTACGAGGCCAGCCCCTCCCGCCAATTTGTTTTTTTGTTTTTTTTTTTCCAAAAAAAGAATTTTATTTATAACTTAAGCATACAGAATGACATATAGTCAAATACCAAGCAGGAGAAACATAAAACTTGGTGTGAAACAAAGCATGGAGATTGTCCAGTTGGGACCGAATGGGCTAAATTGTTTTGATGACAATTGGACAACACTTATATGATTTGCATGACAGAGACATAAAACACAACGTTATCAAAATAGAATCTTGCATTGCATCTTGACTCCAGATACAAAATGAAATATATATATATAAATATATAACAAAGCATAACTACTGTATCTCGAACTGCCCTGTCCCTTATGACTGAAACCCCTTCAGGATGACAGCTAGGTCCAGGCCTCCCACTTCCGGCACCCTCATGGGAACACACTGTGCCAGGGAAAGAAGGCCTAGCCTTCGGGTCATCACCAAAGCGAGAGTAGTCTCTTGCTCATAGACCGGTTTTTTTTCTGGCTAAGAAAGTATACAACGGCATAAGTGTGAACCTTAAACATCTCAGGTTACATATATCTGATAAAACCTATCAAGACACCTTATGAGAGATGTATCTCTGGTTGGCATAAAAACAAATGCAATGAGTAGGACCGAGCAATAAACAAAAACAAGAAAGGCGAGGATTAGAAGGAAGAAAGAAGCGAGAAGAGAAGAAGAAGAGACAAAAAAGGAGAAAGAGAGGAGGTGGGTAAGTCATTGCTGGAGAACAGGCTTGAAGCCAATTTGTTTTTTATCAATATGTTATGGGATCTCCTAGGTTTTTTGCCCAGCCATATGTATTTTGAGAGCAGGAACTGTAGGGACCTAAAGTAGCTTTGTGGTATAGGTAAAATAATATAATAGCTGGGGAAGGTATACCATTTTGAAGGCAGCTAACCTGCCTACCCATGATAGTTTGTATTTTGACAAGGGGATGAGATGCTGTTGTAATTGCTGCTTGAGGGGGATGTACTTTGCTTTAAAAAGTGATTTGGTGGAGTTAGTCAGATGTATTCCTAAGTACGGGATTTTGTCATCAGTCCAGATGTACGGGAATTGTTATTGGAGGTAGATACGTGATGTGGCGTCTATATTTAGGGCTAATATAGAGGATTTGGTTTTGTTTACCTTATAGAATGAGATCTTGCTGAACCAATTTAGGATTTTTTGAACTTCCTGGAAGCATGAATTGGGATTGCTCAATATAAGGATAACATCATCAGCGAAAAGGCTGATCTTGTGTTCACGGGATGCTAATGTTATGCCTGAGATTTTAGAATTGGATCTAATGTGTTCTGTCAGTGGTTCCATTACTAGATTGAATATTAGGGGTGAGAGGGGGCATCCCTGTCTGGTGCCGTTGGATATTTGGAAGGGTATTGAGATGGTGTCTGAGGTGTATACTTTCGCTGATGGAGATGAGTATAGTGCCATAATAGCGTTTAGAATGTGTCCCTTGAAGCCAAACTTCTCCAGGACTAAGGACTAGAGTTGAGCGAACCCGGACTGTAAAGTTTGGGTCCGTACCGAACTGGTTCGGGTCCGGGGTTCTGGTAATTTTAATGAAAATTCTTAAAATTGCTGTAAAAAAGTCCAGGAAGGTCCTAGAGGTCTGCAAAAGGAAGGAAAATGGGGGTAAGGGTGGGACAAGTGTCCTACAAAGAAATGGGGACAGGGAAATAACTTTAAATATTTTTTAAAAAATAAAAACATAAAAAAGCAAAAATGGAGGTGAATGGGGATCATCTTCAAAATGGGTCTGAAAAGTATTAATTAACGGTAGAGGCCATAGAACTGTTCTAAAATCATCTTCAAACTGTGTCAAAAAAGTATAAATAAGCCGGGAGAACCCATATCACTGTTCTGGAAAATGTGTGTGTCACTTTAAATGAAACCGGGAATAAGTGAACATCTGTTCTGAAAACATATTTAAAGTCTGTGTGTCACTTTAAATGAAACCGGGAATAAGTGAACATCTGTTCTGCAAACATATTTAAAGTCTGTGTGTCACTTTAAATGAAACCGGGAATAAGTCAACATCTGTTCTGCACACAGAACAACTGTTCTGCACACAGAACATCTGTTCTTCACACATCTGTATAGTCGGTGTCACTTTTATTATAGCCGCTAATAAGTCAACATCTGTTCTTCACACAGAACATCTGTTCTGCACCAGAACATCTGTTTTTCACACATCTGTATAGTCTGTGTCACTTTTATTATAGCCGCTAATAAGTCAACATCTGTTCTTCACACAGAACATCTGTTCTGCACCAGAACATCTGTTCTTCACACATCTGTATAGTCTGTGTCACTTTTATTATAGCCACTAATAAGTCAACATCTGTTCTTCACACAGAACAGCTGTTCTGCACCAGAACATCTGTTCTTCACACAGAACATCTGTTCTGCACACATCTGGAAATAGTTTCAAACACTTTACCTAAAACTGGGTAGGAACCATACACCTGTTCTGCACACATCTGGAAATAGTTTAGAACACTTTACCTAAAACCGGGGAGGAACCATACACCTGTTCTTCAAACATCTGGAATCTGTGTGTAAAACTACAGCATAGAGAAGAACAATCATATGGTTTCGCTCTTCACACACAGTTTGCAGATGTTTGAAGAACAGTGATATCATATCACTGTTCTTCAAACATCTGCAAACTGGGTGTAAAGAGCGAAACCATATGCCTGTTCTTCTCTATGCTGTAGTTTCACACACAGATTCCAGATGTTTGAAGAACAGGTGTATGGTTCCTCCCTGGTTTTAGGTAAAGTGTTCTAAACTATTTCCAGATGTGTGCAGAACAGATGTTCTGTGTGAAGAACAGATGTTGACTTATTAGCGGCTATAATAAAAGTGACACAAACTATACAGATGTGTGAAGAACAGATGTTCTGGTGCAGAACAGATGTTCTGTAAGAAGAACAGATGTTGACTTTTTAGCGGCTATAATAAAAGTGACACAGACTATACAGATGTGTGAAGAACAGATGTTCTGTGTGCAGAACAGTTGTTCTGTGTGCAGAACAGATGTTCACTTATTCCCGGTTTCATTTAAAGTGACATACAGACTTTAACCACTTGACAACTGGGCACTTAAACCCCTTAACAACCAGACCAATTTTCAGCTTTCAGCGCTCTCACACTTTGAATGACAATTACTCAGTCATGCAACACTGTACGCATATGAAATTTGCGTCCTTTTTTTCACAGAAAAAAATTAATATCGCGTTTTTTATTTTTTGGGTCGTTACTAATTTATGGTGGTTTTCTTTCGAGATAAACACACTTTTTTTCCTACGTTTAAAGTATACCCATGTCACAACGTACTGACTCATTAACAGTAAGTTT
>BLSH010090342.1:97780-114156 GCA_018402905.1 Glandirana rugosa | reverse complement strand
CACAAGCTGCATTGGAATAATTACCTCAAAATCCAAGAAAGGTCTCGGCCTCCTCCTGCTTCCTCTTCTGCTGCTGCCTCGGCCTCTTCCTCCACCTCTACAGTGACAGTGTCACCTGCCACCCAGCAAACAGATGATATGACAGCAACGCCACCATGTCCGCCACCTTCCCCAAGCATTTCCACATGGTCCCATGGAAGCTTACAGCTGTCCATCTCCCAAACACTGGAGAGAAAGAGGAAGTACCCCCCTACCCACCCGCGATCCCTGGCCCTGAATGCCAGCATTTCAAAATTCCTGGCCTTTGAAATGCTGTCATTCCGTCTGGTGGACACGGACAGTTTCAAAAACCTGATGGTGGTGGCTGTCCCACAGTACATGGTTCCCAGCCGCCACTACTTTTCCAGGCGAGCCATCCCTTCCCTGCACAAACAAGTCGGGGACAAGATCAAGTGTGCACTGCGCAACGCCATTTGTGCCAAGGTCCACATAACCACTTATGCATGGACCAGTAAGCACGGGCAGGGACGCTATATCTCGCTAACTGCACACTGGGCAAATGTAGTGGCGGGTGGGCCTGAGCCGGCTAGCCATTTGGCACATGTCCTTCCACCACCGAGGCTTGCAGGGCATTTCTCTTTGCCTCCTGTTGCCTCCTCCTCCTACTGCGCTTCCTCCTCCTCGACCACCTACTCATCCGCTCAGCGTAACACCTTCACCACCAACATCAGCACATCCAGGGGGAAACAACAGCAGGCTGTTTTAAAACTGATACGTTTGGGGGATAAACCCCACACTGCGCAGGAGCTGTGGATGGGCATTGAACAACAGACCAATGAGTGGTTGTCGCCTCTGAGTCTCAAGCCCGGCCTGGTGGTGTGCGACAATGGCCGAAATCTCGTAGTGGCTCTGGGCCGAGCCGGTTTGATGCACATCCCTTGCCTGGTGCATGTGCTGAATTTGGTGATACAGAATTTTCTAAAAGACTACCCAGATATGTCAGAGCTGCTGCAGAAAGTGCGGGTCATCTGTGCGCACCTTCGGCGTTCTCACCCTGCTGCTGCTCGCCTGTCTGGGCTGCAGCGGAACTTCGGCCTTCCCGCTCATCGTCTCATATGCGACGTGCCCACAAGGTTGAATTCCACCTTGCACATGCTGGAGAGACTGTGCGAGCAGCAGCAGGCAATAGTGGAGTTTCAGCTGCAGCATGCACGGGTCAGTCGCTCTGCGGAACAGCAACACTTCACCACCAACGAGTGGGCCTCCATGCGAGACCTGTGTAGCGTATTGCAGTGTTTTGAGTACTCCACCAACATGGCCAGTGCCGATGACGCTGTTCTCAGCGTTACTATCCCACTTCTATGTCTCGTTGAAAAAACACTTTGGGCCATGATGGAAGAGCAAGTGGCTCGGAGGGTGGGTTCCTGCACCAGGAACCAGGTCAAAAATATTCAAGCCAGGGCACAGTTCTGGAGGACGAGGAGGATGAGGAAGATGAGGAGGAGGAGGCGGAATCGCAGCAGGGTGGCACCCAACGCAATGCTCGTGGGCATCACTGGAGTGTGGCTGGGGGGATACAGAGGACACAGATGATATACCTCCCACAGAGGACAACTTGTCTTTGCCTCTGGGCAGCCTGGCACACATGGCCGACTACATGCTGCAGTGCCTGCGCAATGACAGCCGAGTTGCCCACATTGTAACTTCTTCGGATTACTGGGTGGCCACCCTGCTGGATCCCCGTTACAAGGACAACGTGCCATCCTTAATTCCCTCACTGGAGCGTGAGAGGAAGATGCGCGACTACAAACGCACGCTGGTAGAGGCGCTGCTGAGGGCATTCCCAAATGACACCGGGGGCTCAGCGGAAGCACAAGGCGAAGGCAGAGGAGGAGGAGGAGGAAGAGGCCACCAATGCAGCTGTGCCACCGCCAGCACCTCAGAAGGCAGGGTTAGCATGGCCGAAATGTGGCAAAGCTTTGTCAGCAGCCCACCACAACAAACAGCACCACCAAGCGATAGACAACGTCTTAGCAGGAGGCAGCATTTCAGCAACATGGTGCAAGAGTATGTGTGCACACACCTAGACGTACTGACTGATGGGTCTGCCCCATTCAACTTCTGGGTCTCCAAATTGGCCACATGGCCTGAGCTTGCCCTTTATGCCTTGGTGGTGCTGGCATGCCCTGCAGCCAGTGTATTGTCTGAACGTGTGTTTAGCATGGCAGGGGGCATTATCACAGACAAGCGCAGCCGCCTAACCACAGCCAAAGTGGACAAGCTAACCTTTATTAAAATGAACCAGGCATGGATCCCACAAGACTTGTCTGTACCTACCAGAATAAACATTTAGACCGGACTCACACAGCCATTCGTATGCTTGTTTTTTTGAATAGGCCTCAATATTTTGGAGGCTACCCCAATTATAAACAAACAAAAAAAAACAGTGTTGGCTACCTCCTCCTCCTCCTCGACCACCGCCACTTCCACCTACACTGCCACGGTCATGGCCTAATCAACCTCTAGGCTCCTACTCCACATCCACCCCCCCTTCCCATTTTTTTAATTTTGATTTTAATTTAATTTCCCTATGCCCATTTTTTTGTAGGGCACTTGCCCTACTCTTACCCCCATTTTACTTCCTTTTGCAGCCCTCTAGCACTTGCCAGGACTTTGTTACAGCCATTTTTGTGCCTAAAAGTCCGGGTCCCCATTGACTTCAATGGTGTTCGGGGTCCGGGATAAAGTTTGGGCAACGTTCGGTGCCGAACCCGGACTTTTTCCCAAAGTTCGATTGGACCCTCCGAACCTGAACGTCCAGGTGTTCGCTCAACTCTACTTATAATCAGAAATCCACCCTTTACATCAGGAGCCCTCTTTCTTCACATCAGAGTACCCCATACATGAGATTCCTATTATCTGCAGGGAGAAACAGTTCCATAATGTTGGTCTGCACAGACCAGGGCTAACATGGGTGTATGAATATTCCTCCCTCCAGCTTGGGGGGACAAACATCATATGTCCATGGGTACATTTAATAACAAACAACAATCTATCCTGAAAACTTTGGTAAAAAGGTTGTTGGATAAGAACGGGTTTGGTGCACAGAGCATCTTTGAGTAGCCACTACAAAAAGTGTTCAGGCATTTTAGATGCCTCCTAGATATGCTCCCCAGGATTTGTGTCAGTCACTTCTAGCTGGAGAGAGGACCCCAGGGTGGGTGGACCCAGGACATGTTGGTAGAATTATATCCCCCAAGCGGCACTGGCCTGGAATTGGAATACCCTACAGTCTTCACTACAGCGTGACAGCATGGAAGTGGGTGGTAGGCAGAGCAGACCTATGAGGGTTCCAGATAAAAGTTCTCTTTGTCCACTTCTGAATTCTGGGACAAGCACTGTTGTTACAGTTGCCAGCTTGAATACTTTTACAGACAGTTCCTTTCATCCATGAACTTTAACAAATGGAAGAAAATAGTTTGTTTTTATTACGAACTGTAAAGATGTTAAAATTCTTCTGCTAATGGAAGTGGTATTGGCATGCTGGATGAAATTTTGGAGATGCTATGGCACACCAAAGCACCCCCTAGTGCCACCACTGAATCTGAAAGAAAGCTTAGCTTGGTTTCACTCTCATGCTGCACCATTTAGCTACATTATTGTAGGTACTGAATCAGAGCCCTGTGTAATCTACAAGTTGCCTGAATCATGGCTCATACAAGTCTATGTACTATGGTGTGACGGTCACTGATTGAAGTCGCATGTTCTTCCATACTTCCAAAGGAAAAATATTGTTCTCCTCAAATAGTGCTCTTTTGTGTCACTCCCTCCACTGACTTCCTATGACACTGTGGGGTTGATTTATCAAAACTGGAGAATGCAAAATCTGGTGCAGCTCCACATAGAAACAAATTAGCTTCCAGATTTTATTGTCAAAGATTAACCAGACAAGCTGAAGTTAAAAGCTAATTTGCTACTATTCACAGCTGCACCAGATTCTGAGTGTTCCAGTCATAGTAAATCAACCCCTGTGAATTGAGTGTAGTGCTTTAACTCCAACCAACAGAGCAATGTCTAATCTGGTCCACTTTGACTTTATGATTAAGCATTAACGGTGATGAAACATGTTAGAGTTTCCATCTGTTGCTGTACCCTATTTTTATAGAATAAAGATATTTGCATTGAGAGCTTGGAGTGCCATCAACCTGACATTTGTTTGGTTTGTAGTTACCTTTTCAATTGTTCAAAGACTTGCTCTAGATAAAAAACACCCCCCGCCCCCCCCGCCCCTGCCACACACACACACACACTCCACTAACAACACACATCCATTCGGGACTTTACACGAGACACTCCTCCTCTTTGGAATAGGATGTAGGTGCAGGCAGATATGCAAGTGTATGCAGGCCACGATCAAGGCCACAGGTCAGACACAGCTCTGCAGAAGCTGATATTAGAGATTTTGTATTGTACAATAATTACTTTCTTAACTAAACTGGATTGAAATCTAGAGCATTAATAACACCCACATTTTACATTTGAATTTAATAGCAAAATTAAAACCCACATTTTTCCTTGTAAATCAGGTACCAACATTACAGTGAAACAAATTACCATTAGCACCTATACTTTTGTATAATACTTATAGTAGATTATGTGCAGATGCTGTGACTTTCCCCATGGGTTGACCTTATTGCAATCTGACATATAGGGGGAGATTTACTAAAACTGGTGCACACAGAATCTGGTTCAGCTGTGCATAGTAATAATTTTCTGATTATCAGCTTGTTCAATTAAAGTGATACTAAACACACATTTTACTTTACATTATCCATTCTATTTCTGTATGTGGATAATAGTACTGTAATTATTTTTATTAAAAAAATCTATTCAATATACAGCTGTCACATGACCCAGCTCTTTTCCACCCTATCTTTGGGGAAATGTTGGAAGGAGGAGCTACAAATAAAAAAATATTATCACTAAACTGTTTTAAAAAGTCACACTGATAAATATTTGAAACCAAACCTTTATTATTTTTTGGGAATATCATGATGTGGGCAGATTTCTGCCAGTCACAGGCTGTGTCACCCCTTTCCAAACTGTGTCATAGAATACCAGGGAGGTGAGGCCTCCATCAATCAAGATGTAATGTGATAACCATGGAGCATTTGGCAACGGCCATACGTAATAATTATTCTATACATGGTATTATCATTAATAAAACAGAATATAAAATCTCCCTCTATGCAGACAATGTTTTACTCTATATTTCCTCTCCTAGACTGAGTATACCTTCTATCTTAAAGGAATTAAATTCTTTGGGACGCTTGAGTAACTTTAAGGTTATTGTAACCAAATCATACTTACTGAATATTTCATTACCTACTGACGAAGCTAGTTCTTTAGCCACATTATTTCCCTTCCACCGACAGGAGGTAGCAGTGAAGTATTTGGGAGTGATGATCCCTACAGACTTATCACTTATTTTTTACCTAAATTTTTCACCCCTCCTGTCACGAATTCAATGCGAGCTCCAATCTTGGTCTAAACTCTCTTTATCCTGGTTTGGTAGAATTAATGCCTTTAAAATGGATATCTTACCTAAATACTTATACCTGTTTCAGACTTTACCTATAAAAATTCCAAAACTTTGGATGGGCTGGCTGCGGACTGTAATGGCTGCTTAATCACACAGCTCCCCTCAGCCTGGGACAAACAGAAACCCCAGAGCAGTACATAGCAACGAATTACCCCTCAATACCAACTCAGGGGGGGCCCACCGCTACCAGCTGTAACCTGGGAGCACCAGGGAGCCACTACTCCCCGGACTGAAGGGGACAGAGACGGGCACAGTCGGTGGAGCACTGACCGGATTGAGCCGTCCAGCATTAATCGGCCTCCATCCTGCCGTCAGAAAGCCGGGTGAGGTACAGTACCACCCACCCCAGACTCCTCAGTTCCCGCACTCACTATTGGGCCAATTAGTGTGGGGTACGGGTCCCGGACAGAGCCTCCATCCAGACCGCAACAACTCTCTCACCGTCACACTCGCTGCCATCTTGCGGCCTAGACGCGGACCGACGGTCTGACAAACACTAGCCTCGGACTTCCAGCAGCGCCTGGGATCCATCCGGCCCCTCCACCTTCATCCTCCCACAGTCCAACCCAACAGACAGAGGAGACGGCGTTACGGGACTCCGAATTGTACAGACAAATCAACACCAGGCAGGACAGTAGCGTAACAGCCGCCATCTTGCGGCCTCCCATGAGAACGGGCTGCTAACCATTTCTGCCCTCTCTGGCAGTACTAACCCTTCCTAAAACCACTAAAACAATCACCCCAGACTACCGCCGCACCAGTCCAGGGGAATCCTTGCCCCAGTGCCCAGACAGCAGTGCTGTCTCCTACATATGGTACTACACAGACTCCTTTGAAATTGAGGCCCCTGCTGCGGCCTGGTGTACAAAACTCTGGTACATATAACACCAGCAGATCAATCCACTTCTACCAAGGCTTATATCAGGCATACTGTATTAGAGAATCACGAGTCCTCAGAATCATACAGGCCTGTGAACCCATATTACTGCGAGGAGTGCTACAAGTATAGTACAACTGATTAAAAAATTCATATATGAATAAATAACAATCAGAATCAACCACTGGGGGGGATTCGACCACTTGCAAAGCTGATTAGTGCTACAAGCCTCGCGGATTGATTCACTTTAGAGCTCAGTATGCACCCTAAGCTCTTATAGCAACCTCTCCTCATGCTCCCTTGTACAGGAGGGAGAAATGATATTTTGCAGCACCCTGAGGTATGCCTAAGAAGAAACAACAAAACATAGTACAACCACGCCACATATCTGACTTCTTTTACAGTGCCAACATGCACAACAATAAGACTGACACTGAAACGGCACCTCTTATTCCTAGGCCGTCGCTGCCTGAGGAACCACTAGACCTGCAGGATTCACAGGATGAGATGGAAAGTGCAGACAATGGCTCCCCATCTTCACAGTGCCCACCAGCAGACAGGGGTAAATGGGCTGCTCAGTCCCCTTCTAAAGTCCCTTTGTATAAAAAGCAGCATTGGGAAGATGCCACGGACATTGAGGGACCACAGGAATCACTGGCGGCACACCCTGCCACAGACCAACCACCGTCTGAACACACACTGAAAATGATGTTGCTATCACTGCAAAAAGATCTGAGAATTGAGCTACGTTCATCGCTATCTGCACTCCATACGAGAGTGGATCAGATCGAGGAACGCACAGAAACACTTGAAAAACAGACTGCAGCACAGGCCTCTGCGCAGGATGAAACATCTGAAACTATATATAAATAAGCTGAAGAAATTCACTACCTCCGAACAAAGATGATGGACCTCGAGGATCATTCTCGCAGGAACAACATCAAATTCCGGGGCATCCCTGAGTCAGTGAAACCATCAGCTATCACCCAATATCTCCAACAGATGTTCCTCAAACGTATCCCCCAACTGTCGTAGCTGGATTTGACCATAGATCGAGCGCACAGAATTGCCAAACCAAGCTACCTGCCAGATTCTGTCACGCGAGGCGTGCTGGCTCGGATCCATTTTTTTCACATTAAGGAAAAGATTATGTCGGCAGCCCGCATGAGTAAAACGTTACCTGATCCTTACTCTACTGTCTCACTGTACACCGATATTTCAGCAGCTACAGCAAAACAAAGAAGAGAGTTCACTCAAGTCACCACAATCCTTAGGGATCGCAAAATACCTTATAAATGGGGTTTCCCAACGAAGCTTATTGTAACCTTCCAATCTCAAACGACCAGCATCTTAACACCCAAAGAGGGCATCAAAAGATTACTAAATTGGAGACTCATATCTACACCACCTCCACCGCTAACGATTGTCCACCAACAACAACAAACCCGTGGACCACAGGGCAATGCTTCCAACCGTTTCTCACCCCATGCTCAACAGCAGTACTGAAGATTAATCATACCTGGTTCTACCCGGGTTCTGTCATGAACTCTAACAAGCAGACTACTATCATCACTTGTCCCAGAAGAGTATCCTATAGTTTGTTCTATTTTGTTTTTGTTACCATAGTTTACTAACCATATTGTCAATATAGAGTGTTAAGCACCCTACAACATCCTTGTTCTCTTGTTTAAAGTTGAGAGACACTTTTCTTGCTATTTCTTACTGTCATTTAGCAACCGTCCTACATAGACACCTTATTGAGTATTATGATAACATCTTTACTTCATTATTTTCCTTGTGTCCCCTTTCTCTCTCTCATTATTTTTATCAGTTCTGTGCTCACTAAGACCAGACCTTTGGTGTACGATACAGCAGGTGTTTTCTTCCACGCTATCCCCTAGCAACCTCTAACCCCAAAGTTACGATTTCAGAACATGGCTCTCAATATATCTTCTCTTAATGTGAAAGGCCTAAATTCCCCTTTCAAATGTCATCTACTATGGAAGGAAGCGTTAATGCTGAAAGCTGATATTATGTGTGCTCAAGAAACACACTTTACTTCCCTTAAACCTCCCACATGCTCCCACAAGCAATATCCACATTGCTTCTATGCTAACTCCACCAAAAAAAAGCTGGGGTCCTTATAGCGATTCGTGCCACAGTAGCATTTCAATTAATCCATTCTGACATGGATGCACAGGGCAGGTTCATTATCCTTCACGCTTCCTTCAATAACCACATCATGACTGTGGTCAATATATATGCACCTAACACCCATCAATCCCAATGCTATAAGAGTATAATGACAAAACTTCAACCTTTTCGTCAATTCCCCCTAATCATATGCGGGGATTTTAGTCAGATTGTAGATCCTACTCTGGACTCCAATCCCACCAGAAAAAAAACCTCGGCTCTTACTAATCTTCTCCACTCAGAAGACCTGTTTGACCCATGGCGGTGCCTCCATGGCACCGAAAAAGATTACACCTACTTCTCGCACACCCAAAAGTCCTATTCTAGGATAGACTTGTTTCTAGTAGATAAACATACACTACAAATCATTCAGTCGGTGACTATTGGTCACATTACGTGGTCAGACCATGCGCCAATTTTGCTTCAGCTTTTTCCAGCCAACCCCAAACAAATGGGGAAAATCTGGAGACTAAACACTTTCCTGATTACTAAACCACTGCTACAGAAACAAGTTGAATCTGAACTAAAGGATTTTTTTAGCATGAACAATGACTCGGTGTCAAATCCAAATATATGTTGGAATGCACATAAGGCATACATAAGAAGTCTTCTTCTTAAATTAGGGGCCCAGTAGAAAAAGGCTCGTAATGCTACCACTACCAAACTGCTTGACCAAATACGACTCACAAAGTGCAACCCTCAACCAACTTAGAGACATAACTGAATAATGCTAGAAAGACTCTAAGTGACTACTTACATTCTAACTTTGATTTTGCACTAAAGAAGCTGAAATTAAATTTTTACGCCCATCACAACAAACCGGGCGCATGTCTTGCAAAAACCTCAAAAAACATTTAGTACATACTAAAATTCCATATTTAACCTCCCCACCAAAAGTAAACTCACTAACCCTAAGGATATAGCTAATCGATTCCGCCAGTTCTACACCAACCTGTACAATATCACAGCCAAGAATGAGATAATGCCTCCCACGTCATCCAACATCTCAAACTTCCTGGATGATCTGGCCCTACCCTCCTTAAACCAGGAACAATTGAACATACTCTCCGATCTCCCTTGCTGAATTGAACCAAACCATAGCTTCCCTATCCTTGCACAAAGCCCCGGGGCTGGACGGCTTTAGTAACGAATACTATAAGCAGTTCTCTGCAACACTTACTCCATACCTATTGCAATCACTTAACATTACATTCACCATGGGCACTATTCCTTCTGAAGCTCTTGAGGCCATTATCACTACCATCCCCAAACCAGGCAAACCGCATGATGACCCAGTCAACTACAGACCCATATCCTTACTGAACTCAGACACCATAATATATGCCAAAATTCTAGCCACTCGTTTATCCACAGTCATCCCACAGCTAGTTCACCCCGATCAAGTGGGCTTTATGAACGGCAGACAAGCGTCCGACGGAACCCGCAGGTACATTAACCTACTCCAATGGGTTGAGCACCATAAAACGCCTTCTCTGTTCATCTCATTAGATACAGAGAAGGCGTTTGACAGAGTTGACTGGAAATTTCTTCGGGCAGTCCTAATTAAATTTGGATTCACCGGTAGGCTTCTCGAAGCAATAATGGCGCTATACACCTCACCCAGCGCCAAGGTTGTAACTTCAGGTATATTATCCGACTCTTTCCCCATTTGTAATGGCACCCGCCAAGGCTGCCCTTTGTCACCGCTCATATTTACCCTTGTCATGGAACCACTTGCACAGTCTATCAGGGCCAACCCCCTTATCCTAGGTATTGACATGGGAGCTCACTCCCACAAAATTGGATTGTATGCGGACGATGTTATTGTCTCTATCATTAACCCAGCACGATCGCTCCCACAATTACATCACACCTTAGACCTCTTTAGTAAAGCATCTCTTTACAAAATCAATTGCTCCAAATCCTCAATGATCGGAGTCCATATTGACCCAACCCTGAAAGGTAGCATTGCGCAACTCACTTCTTTCTCCTGGGCCTCGAACTCCGCTTTATCCTATCTAGGCATAAACCTAATTTCACCAACATCACTACTACTCAACCTCAACCTTTCATGCCTGATGACCACATTGCACAAAATTATACAAGGACTGAGAAATGTCCAAGCCTCTTGGGCTGGGAGAATAGTTCTCACTAAGATGTACCTGCTGGGGGGCGTGGCCAGCAGCCGACATGTGTACAGCTCGGACTTAGAGCTCCTCTGGCACCGATAGATCCTGAGTCGTATCCTGCATAAATCCTGACTGCTCACCCCCCGGACTGAACAGTACAAGCTCCCAGGACCCTCCAGGACTAATCTGAATGGGGAAACCGCTATTGTACCTCTGCCAGCACAGGCCATGCAGTCCTCCAAAGATGGCGCCGGCGCCTCCACCTCCAGTGGGAAGCCGCCCAGAGACAAGCCAAAACCACAGGCTAATGGTGAGTCCCGCATTCCCACGCCCAAGCTAAAAGACTCTGCAGGCAAGGGTAAACACCAAGCCACCATCAGGGAACATTTTGCGGATACGCAACACCGCACCGAACGATCGTTGGGCGGACTCTCTGGAAGGAAGTGCGAGGCAGAGCCCTGGGAACCGATGGGAGAGTGGGAGGATGTCACACCCCAGACAGGCCTTCAACAGACCCAGCCAACGAGCGTAGAAAGCGCTGAAGGTGATGGTGAATCCTCTGAACCTACACTCAGACAGCTTATGGAAGCCATCCACACATGTCAGACCACTCTGATGGTGCAGATTGACACCGCCCGGGTAGATGTGTCCATAGGCCATACATGAGGTACAAAAGATACGCACTCGCATTGCTACTGCTGAACAACGCATCAGCAATATTGAAGACACGGTTAACCCTATGTCTGCTGAACTGCGCTCACAACAACAAGATTTAAAGGAATACTCCGCAAAATTAGGAGACTTAGAGGATCGCATGCGCAGGAGTAATCTACGATTTATTGGATTTCCAGAGGGGGCAGAGGGTAAGGAGCCTGAACTCTTCTTGGAACAGTGGCTGAAATCTTTGTTGGGCCCTGACAATCTCTCTGCGCTGTTTGCCATTGAACGCGCGCATAGAGTCCCTATGCGTCCTCTGCCCCCAGGAGCCCACCCGCGCCCCCTCTTGGCTAAACTGTTACACTTCCGAGACAAAGAAACTATTCTACACACGGCGCGCGGCCTCCCTGAAATTAAGTTTAACGGAGCCCGAATCTCCATCTTTCCTGATTATTCTGCAGCTACCCAGAAACAAAGAGCAGCTTTCACCGCGGTGAAACGTCGTCTCCGAGATAAACAGCTTAACTACAGTATGCTGTACCCGGCCAAGCTAAGAGTTGTTGCTGATGGCAAGGCCCGATTCTTTTTGAATCCACTGGAAGCTTCAGACTGGCTAGACAGCCTTGGATAAATACCTCAGTCAGCTATGGTGATCTGTAGCCTTTTAAAGCCTCAGTGGCTATAACCCTATTGATAATTTTTGAGTACTAAAGGGTCTATGGACATCCTGATCACTTCTCAAGGATGCTGACCTACAAGGATGTCCCCTTTCCCATAAAATATGGATATGATAGATCCTGTTTCTTTGCAGACCCCTCACCGGGGGATGAGGCCCCACGGAATATACTTAACCCTGAGATTTCCGCAAACATTCACACTGGTCCCTCTTGGGGTGGAACATACTTGAGTACATTATTGACATCCTGTTAAGGTGCCACAGCTGACCGAGCTGGATTGACGAACTGAACTGCAACGTTTGGTTTTGGCTACCACCCCGGGGACTCCCCCGTCACCTTTGGGGTTTTTTCTTCTTTTTTTTCCTTTTGATGTTTGTGTTTTATAGTTCTTCGGTTATTGGGTACAGGCTCGTTGAAGTTGAGGCCAATGAGCAGGGAGGAGGGTATGGGAAGTTTAAGTCCCATGCTGCAGGGGCTATGGTTTTGTTGTGTTTTCTTTACTGGGGTGTGTTTCCCTTTTCCCCACCCCAACCTCCCTTTTTTTTTTTCCTTCTCTCTCCCCTTCTTTTCCTAAATATGTCACACTTATTACTCTGGCATATGAGTGTAATACTAAGCTGCTGCTTAACGGCTGTCAATCATGTTACTGGGTTGGGATGGAGGATGTTTTTGAATCTACCATATGTGTTTATTATTGGTACCCGAATATTCAACTGCCTAAGTATCCTGTTTTCTCGGCCATGGCTGCTCGACTCACCTGATGACTCTTAAAATTCTGACCTGGAATGTTAGAGGTCTGAACTCCAGAATAAAGAGATCTCTAGTGGCCATCTATTTAAAACGATCTAAAGCGCAAATTATTTTGCTCCAGGAAACTCATCTGGTGGGCTCTAAGGTCATGGCCTTGAAAAGACCGCAGGTGGCACATGCATTTCATGCAACATATTCTAACTATTCTAGGCGCGTGTCCACCTTGATTCTTAAGTCACTTCCGGTACAGATTGTGGAGGTTTTGACAGATCCACAAGGCTGCTATGTCGCAATAGTGTTTACCTATATGGAAAAGTTTTATACTGTGCTTAACGTTCATATCCCTCCGCCCTTTGATTTACAAAGACTGTCTGACTGCATGGCCAAGGTGTTGCCTATGGTAAGGGGTTACCTCATTATAGGGGGCTATTTCAATGCCGTCATGGACCCAGAGATTGATAGGCTCCGATGTTCCAGACCACATTCCCGAGCATTGAAAGACTGGGCCTCTGCGTATGATTTGGTAGAGGTTTGGCGCTGGAAATTCCCGAAAACCAGGGAGTTCTCTTGTTCATTGGAGTCTTACAAGTCTTTGTCCCGTCTGGATATGTTTTTTTTATCAAGAGAGGTATTGTCTGAGGTACAGGAAGTGGTCTATTTGCCCCGTGCAGTGTCGGATCACTCCCCACTACAGCTAACTATTAAATTGCCTGGTGTGGAGGGAGACCGAGTCTGGCGGATGAGCCCTTACTGGATGGTAGAACCAATGGTTCATTATGCATGTGCAGACGGCATAGCTAAATTTTGGTCTGAAAATAATCAGGAGGTCCCGGAACTTACTACATGGGATGCCTTTAAAGCGGTCCTACCGGGCTCCTATATGAAGGGAGTATCAGACCTCAGGAAGGCTAATGCAGAGAGGGAGACTAGCCTGGCCACTGCGTTGAGGAGGGCTGAGGGGTTATATATTTCGGATCCCTCCCCGTCACATTACCGGGACTGGGAGGGGGCGAGACGGGCCTATGAATTAGCACTGACGGACAAAACGCAAAAACGAATGCTGTACCAATATCAGAGAATCTTTGACACTGGGGATAAAAATGGTAGACTCCTTGCCTTTCTGGCTAGACCAACAACGGAACCCATTACTATAGTAAACATATATGACAGCTCGGCAACCCTTCAGAGTAGGCAGGACAAGATCAAAGACGCCTTTCTACACTTCTATATAGACCTTTACAGCTCTCAAGCCCATTATACACCCCCAGAGCTGTATGAATATGTCAATTCTATACCCCTCCCAACCCTAACAGAGGAACAAAGCTCATCCCTGGAAGCCCCCATCTCGGCAGAAGACATACTAAACGCCATTAAACTTTTCCCCAAACATAAAACACCGGGGCCTGACGGATTCCCGGTGGAATGGTACCTGATACACAGCGAGACAATGGTTCCACGTCTGCAAAAGCTCTACGCTACTATTTTCAAGGAAAAAACCCTCCCCCCTTCTATGCGTGAAGCCCTGTTGGTATTGATCCCCAAACCTAACAAGGATCCTCTACACTGTGAATCCTATAGGCCAATTTCATTAATTAATACGGATTTAAAAATTCTATCTAAAATTCTGGCTATGCGTATAAACTCCGTTATCACGACTTTGATAAACCCTGATCAAACAGATTGTCCACTAATCTACAGATGCCTAACACTTCCCCTGTGTCTAGGGTGGTGGTGGCGATTGATGCGCACAAAGCCTTTGACTCGGTGGAGTGGCCATACCTGTTTTATGTATTGGAAAAATTTGGATTTGGGAGCAATCTGCTTACATGGATCCGCATATTGTATGACCATCCCACGTCTCGCCTCCGGATTAATGGAACGATTTCTAAACCATTCAAAATACGCCGGGGCACTAGGCATGGGTGCCCATTGTCCCCCCTGCTGTTTGCCCTGGCAATAGAGCCACTGGCCCGACTCCTCCGATTCTCTCCTGAGGTGCAGGGCATGCGGGTAGGTTCTCTGGAGGAGCGAGTTTCACTATACACAGACGATCTGCTACTTTATCTATCCAATCCGCGGGTCACGATTCCGGAGGTGCTCCGGCTCATCACTGGCTTTGGACAGTCCTCGGTTTTAAGGTGAACTGGACGAAATCCAATTTATTCGTGGTGGACCCTGAGCTACATTTGGAGCTTCCCCCGGACTGTCCCTTACGGATCGCCTCCTCATTCCAGTATCCGGGTGTCAAAGTACAACTACCTATTTCTAATTATATTGCCGATAACCTCACGCCGTGTATTCTAGCATTCAAAAACAAAATGATAAGCTGGACTGCTCTCCCACTATCATTGATGGGCAGAGTAAACCTGTTTAAAATGGTATTCTTGCCAAAATTCTTATATATATTAGCTAATTGCCCTATATATATATCCAAAAAGACATTTCGTGTAATAGACTCCCTTCTGACCTCCTTTCTTTGGCACCCCAAGAACCCGAGAATAGCCCTTGCAACATTGCAACTTCCCACTTCCCAAGGAGGCCTTGCATTACCAAACCTTGGCATGTACTACTATGCGTCGCAGCTGGTTTATATTCACTGGTGGCTATTCCCTCAACTTAACAACGCATCCACGGCGACGGAAGCTGCGATCTTATCCTCTTTTGAGGCGCTGGCCAATCTAATCCATAGGGGCACGACACGCGATATAGAGGGCGCAAACATTCTACAAGTCTCCCTTAAAATATTTAAGAATTGTCAGGCTCTGGTCCCAGATAATCCACCTACTGTCTCTCCCAATCAACCATTATGGCTTAACCCTACACTCCCGCATTTTCAAAATCTCCCAGATGCCCAACAATGGGCAGTCATAGGGGTACGGTATATCCACCATTCGTATGTAAATGGAAAGTTTAAGACATTTTTAGAATTACAACAAGAGTTTGGGATCCCACGAAGCTGGTTTTTCGGTTATTTTCAATTGAGGCATGCAGCGGGCGCACAACTGGGTCTAGAGGGAGTGAACTTCCACAACTCTACCCTAGAGAAAAACCTCTTACAGCCAGAACACACGGGACTTATATCCTTATATTATAAGATTTTGGAACAACGAGATAGTGCCCGGATTGAGTCCCTGAGAGCCCAGTGGTCACTAGATATAGTGGATCTCACCACCTTCAAGTGAGGGAGATCTGGGTCAACACGCGGGCGACGTACGGAGTTAACTTTTATTGGCTTTTTGGTCGAAGCACCCTAGGGTTTGAGAACAACATTAAGATTTTTACAGAATTTGAAAGGTAAATGTATGCTTACCACCTATATGGCATGGGGATACTGACGGGTAACAACCCGTAGACCCTCTAAAACTTTTACGCCCTCACATCCCAATTCGGTATTACCAACTAACCCTCTCTGTCATCCACCTAATAGACCCTGGTCTCGGACTGTTAAGAATTTATAAAATTCCCTCTGAACATCTTACAAACGCGGGAGA
>BLSH010090342.1:62673-74030 GCA_018402905.1 Glandirana rugosa | reverse complement strand
TCAACTACCAGAACCCAGAACCCGAACCCAAACATTTTTTGAAATGTCCGGGTTCGGGTCCGGGTCCCGGACACCCCAAAGTTCGGTACGGACCCGAACTTTACAGTTCGGGTTCGCTCAACTCTAGTACTGGACTGAATCGGAATGTGCGGAGGTCATTTTGTCTAAAGCAAAGGAGGAAGACCGTCCATGGATACAGGGTCCTGGTCTGTGCAAAAAATATGCAAACCAAGTCCAAGTAGTCCAAGTAGTCAAGTCAAGAAAAAACAACATCCCTGCTGTCATACCGAAACGAGTCCCCAGAAACAAGAAAAAAACAAAAACAGCGGCATGCAGCTTGTACCCAAAACGAGAAAACAAAACTTGTGAGGCTTGTCTGATGATCCCAAAAGTTCAGCATGCCACATCCTTTCTTCTTTCTTTACTATGAGAAGCTCTGTATCCACCAGTAAGCAGAAACATGAACAGGGTGACCTCTCCAACCATTGTATGAGGGTCTCAGCATCAGCAAAGGATAAAGGGTGGAGGAAACCGTTAAATGAGAAGAATCACAACTTAGGCAGGGCAGTTCTACAAGGATCCAACATGTCCTTAAGGGATATATAGTAGGCAGCTGTGTTTCAAGGGAGGTGCAATCCAACATGACAGCAGGGTAGTAGGCTATGTAGTGAGAACACCCACCGCTAGGGATCCCTGTCCAGCCAGTCGCATGCCTCTTGAGGGTTGTCAAAGAATTTGACTAGGCCTTTATGCTGAACTCTCAGCCTAGTGGGATAAAGCATGCTATACTGAATTTGCTTTACCCTCAGTCTCTTCCTGATGTCATTAAAAGATAGTGGTCTTCTCTGCGTTTCATCTGAGAAATTCGGAAAAAGCATGAGTTTAGCATTTTCATGACGGAGGTCTTGATGTTTCCTAGCCTCAGCCAGAATCATGTCCCTGTCCCTATAATTGAGGAACCGGGAGAAGAAAGACCTAGGTGGGGAGCCTGAAGGATGATTCGAGGTGGGCACTCTGTGCGCTCTTTCCACTACGTTGGTGGGGGCAGATTTTCCAAATCTAGCAGGGTTTTAAAGAGCTGTTCTGCAAATGTCACTGGTTTTGGGCCCTCGGCTCCCTCAGGCAGCCCCACCACCCGCATATTATTCCTCCTCTGTCTGTCCTCTGCGTCATCTGCCCGGTGTTGCAACACCTTAACCATATCTTGTAGGTCCATTAATTGCGTGTTCTGAGAATAAGCATTATCCATCAGATATGTGACCCTCAGCATTGGCTATGCAATTTTATCCATGTGTTGTCTTATTAAAGTGCACTCACTTGTTAGGCGATCAATGTGCACTAGCAGTTCCGCCTTGCTGGCCATGATGGCCTCCAGGATGGGCTTTGTTATGGCATCCACCTCTCTGGTGGCCGGCAAGGTGTTCTCATCTGGAGAACTGGGGCCGTACTCCTCGGCTGTGACAGTTCCTTCCATCCTCACTGCCATGGTCTGTGCACGTGAGACCGGAACTCTGGGAACCAAGATGGTGGAGGCGGAGCCTGTGCCCTTCCCCTTATCAGCCGAGGATTGTTTTTGCTTATGCTGCTTCCGACGATCGGTTATCGATGTGCCAGCTGGGTCGCACCGAAATCAGGATATTATTGTCGGAGGTATACGGAGCTCTCTAGAGACACGGCTTGCCTCGTTCACATCCGGCCACGCCCCCCCATGTCCACTTGACTTTAACAACATCTTCAGGGATATCTTCCTATGTACAGTCTACATACAGTCTGTTAGGGATGGGCCCCGGTTTGAGTCAAACGCATGTTTAACTCGAACATCGGGGGTTTGCCTGTTCGGCAAATCCCGAACATTGTGGGGCATTTGCGGGAACTTCGAGTGCTCCATAAAGCATTCCAATAGTGGGGGAATTGCCGCCTGCTGATTGGCCAAAGTATGCACATGACCTGCATGCTTTGGCCAATCACAGAGCACTCTGCTGGGAGAGATATGATTGGCTAAAGGCATGGTGCCTTTAGCCAATCACTGCTCAGCAGCCTCAATTCACGCCCCACATTATATAAAGCCACTTGTATAGCGGCTCTATGTAGTGAGAATAATGGTGAATAGAGAGACAGTGAGCTTAGGTAGCAGCGTGCAGGCAGTTTAGTGTAGCTAGCTGTGAGTGTGCATTGTGAAAAATAGATAGATAGATAGATAGATAGATAGATAGATAGATAGAGATAGATAGATAGATAGACAGTCAGTTAGTACAGGCAGTTTAGTGTAGATAGATAGATATACAGTCAGTTAGTAGAGGGAGTTTAGTGTAGAGTGAAATCTATACTAGATAGATATATAGATATTGTATAACATTGTAAATTTGCTGTCTCCCAAAATAACTCCAAACACAGCCATTAATGTCTAAACCGCTGGCAACAAAAGTGAGAACACCCCTAAGTGAAAATATCCAAATTGGGCCCAATTAACCATTTTCCCTCCCTGGTGTCATGTGACTTGCTAATGTTAAAAGGTCTTAGGTGTGAATGGGGAGCAGATGTGTGAAATTTGGTGCTATCACTCTCACTCTCATACTGGTCACTGGAAGTTCAACATGGCACCCCATGGCAAATAGCTCTCTGAAGATCTGAAAAAAATAATCTTTGCTCTACATAAAGATGGCCTAGGCTATAAGAAGAATGCCAAGACCCTGAAACTGAGCTGCAGCACGGTGGCCAAGACCATACAGTGGTTTAACAGGACGGGTTCCATTCAGAACAGGCCTCGCCATGGTCAACCAAAGGTGTTGAGTGCACCTGCTCAGCGTCATATCCAGTGGCTGTCTTTGGGAAAAAGACATATGAGTGCCGCCAGCATTGCTGCAGAGGTTGAAGAGGTTTGGGGTCAGCCTGTCAGTGCTCAGACCATACGTCGCACACTGCATTGAATTGGTCTGCATGGCTGTCATCCCAGAAGGAAGCCTCTTCTGAAGATGATGCTCAAGAAAGCCTGCAAACAGTTTGATGAAGACAGCAGACTAAGGACATGGGTTACTGGAACAATATCCTGTGATCTGATGAGACCAAGATAAACTTATTTGGTTCAGATGGTGTCAAGCGTGTGTGGCGGCAACCAGGTAAGGGGAACAAAGACAAGTGTGTCTTGCCTACAGTCAAGCATGGTGGTGGGAGTGTCATGGTCTGGGGCTGCATGAGTGCTGCCAGCACTGGGGAGCTACAGTTCATTGAGGGAACCATGAATGCCAACATGTACTATGACATACTGAAGCAGAGCATGATCCCCTCCCTTCAGAGACTGGGCTGCAGGAAAGTATTCCAACAAGATAACGACCCCAAACACACCTCAAAGATGACCACTGCCTAGCTAAAGAAGCTGAGGGTGATGGACTGGTCATACATGTCTCCAGACCTAAACCCTATTGAGCATCTGTGGGGCATCCTCAAATGGAAGGTGGAGGAGTGCAAGATCTCTAACAGTCACCAGCTCTGTGATGTCATCACCGAGGAGTGAAAGAGGACTCCCAGTGGCAACCTGTGAAGCTCTGGTGAACTCCATGTATAAGAGGGTTAAGGCAGTGCTGAAACATAATGGTGGCCACACAAAATATTGACACTTTCGGCCCCATTTGGACATTTTTACTTAGGGGTGTACTCACTTTTGTTGCCAGCAGTTTAGACATTAATAGCTGTGTGTTGAGTTATTTTGAGGGGACAGCAAATTTACACTGTTATACAAGCTGTAAACTCACTACTTTACATTGTAGCAAAGTGTCATTTCTTCAGTGTTGTCACTTAAGATATAATAAAATATTTACAAAAATGTGAGGGGTGTACTCACTCATGTGAGATACTATATATAATGCAATGCCTTTAGTGTAGACCTCTATATACATGTCACGTACCTGGTGGTAGAGTCTGACTTATGCAGTAGGCAACCTCTCTTACGGCCCTGGTTCCAGAACCCCTGGTAGAGTAGACAGGGAACGCTGGAGCACAGGGGAGCACGAGGGCTGGATTGGACACAGGAGGTGGTAAGATGATGTCCAGTAGTCCATGCCAGACTGGAGAGTAGTGGTGCAGGCCGGGTCAATAACTTGCGGGCAAAGCAGTACAGGAGGAGCAGGCAATCGGGTGGTCAGGTGCAGTCAGGGTCATTAACAGTCAGGCAGGTAGAGGTACACAAGGAACAGACAGAAGAGTGGTCGTAGGGAAGCCAGAAACGGCCAGGAAGTCCATTTTCCTAACATTGCCACCCCCCAAGGGGCAGCCTCCGGATGCCCAAATGGGCTCTTAGCTCTGGGTGTTTTCTCCAAAAAGACCTGACAAGTTCTTCAGCGTGGATGTGGTCTTTGGGTTCCCATGAACTTTCTTCAGGGCCGTACCCCTTCCACTTAATCAGGAACTGAGTGGATCCACCCCTTCTCCTGCAGGATTTCTTCCACTTCAAATTCCTCTTTGCCATCCACAAGAATTGGTTCAGGAGTGGCCGAGTTCCGACCTGGGAAAAGGTCCTGTGTCACGGGCTTCAGTAAGGTGACGTGAAATCCCGGGTGCACTCGCAGGGAAAGAGGCAGGTCCAACTCGTATGCTACCCTGTTGATCTTCCTTCTCACAGGGAAAGGACCAATGAACCTTGGACCTAACTTCCTGGATGAGCATGACAACCTCAAGTTCTTGGTTGCCAACCACACTCGGTCACCCGGTTGCAGGACCAGTTCCCCATGTCTCCCCTTGTCGAATGCCTTCTTGTTGGAATCCTGCATTCGAGCTATGGTTTCTTGTAACAGTTTACTATTCCTTGTCAGGAATTCCACAGTCTTCTGTACCGCAGGTACCTCAGTTTCCGGAACTAGGGTAGGTATAAAAGTTCGCCCAGAATGGGGACTGCTTAGTGGCTGAATTCTCGGTGTTGTTATAGGCAAATTCAGCCATAGGTAGCAGCAAGACACTGTCATTTTAGGCAAAGGAAGAGTAGCATCGGATGTATTGTTCAAGGGTCTGGTTTGTCCTCTTGTTCTGACCATTTGTCTGAGGATGATAAGCAGATGAAAATGCCAGTTCGATGTTTAGTGCAGAACACATTGCTTTCTAAACCCGGGAGGTGAACTGCACCCCGCAATCCGAGACAATGTTGACAGGGAGCCCGTGCAGTCAGACCACTTCCTTAATGAATGCCCCAGCAGTCTCGGTTGTGGTGGGGATGGCCTTCATCGGGATGAAGTGTACCATTTTAGTGAGGCAGTCCACAATTACAAAGATGGTATTAAAGCCTTCTGACGCGGTAATTCCACTATGAAGTCCATTGATATGTGCGACCATGGCCACTCTGGAATGGGGAGCTGGTCTTATGTTGGGCACAGACTGGACAAGCACTGACGTACTTGCGACAGTCCTTTGCCATCAAAAGGAGCGCGGGAGCAGCTCCGCAGTCTTGCGACCGCCAAAGTGCCTGGCCAGGTGATGGTCGTGGCAAAGTTCCAACACAGTCAAACGTTGCGGCTCCGGGATGTAGAGTTTGCCCTGGAACCACCATAGTCCATCTTTTAGTGCCAGTCTAGGGTAAGAGACCCGGCAAGGGATTGTTTAACCCAGGACAGCAGATCCGGGACGGGAGGATGGTATCTGGTGGCGTGGAGTCACCGGGCTCACTGAACATCCTGGACAGAGCGTCCGGCTTTAAATTCTTCGACCCAGGCCTGTAAGTGATGTGCAGGTTAAAGCGAGAGAAGAATAGATCCCATCGTGCCTGTCGTGGCTTCAGTCTTTTAGCTGTGCGCAGGTACTCTAGGTTTTTGTGGTCTGTGAAGACCATGACAGGGTGTAGAGCTCCTTCTAGCAGGTACCACCATTCCTCCAGGGCAAACTTGATTGCCAGGAGTTCCCGGTCTCCAAAATCATAATTTTTCTCAGGCGCAGTAAGTTTGCGAGAGAAAAAGGCGATGGAGTGTAGCGAGGCCTTTGGACCTCTTCTCTGGGACAGGACTGCACCCACTGCTGTCTCCGAAGCGTCCACCTCTAGGATGTAAAGCAGAGCGGAGTCTGTGTGGTTAAGAACAGGCGCCGTAGTAAACAGTCTTTTGAGTTTCAGAAAGGCCACTTGGGCCTCGGGGGTTCCAGCGGAAGCGGAAACCCTGCTGAGTGAGTTGGGCGATAGGACAGATCACTGCAGAAAATCCTCTAATGAACTTCCTATGGAAATTGGCGAAGCCTACGAACTGTTGGACCCCTTTCCTGTCAATGGGAGCTGACCAGTCTATGATTGCAGAGACCTTCTGAGGGCCCATGGTGACTCCGGTGACTGAAATGTCGAAGCCCAGGAACGAGATAATAGAACACTCGAAGGCACACTTTTCGGCCTTGGCATAGAGCCCATGCTGACGTGAGCATTGTAAGATGCACCTGACATGCCTGCGATGTTCTTCCAGAGAGGCCGAAAAAATGAGGATGTCATTGAGGTAAATGATGACGAACTGGTCCAGGTAGTCATGAAATACATCATTTACCAGGTGCTGAAATGTTGCTGGAGCATTGCAGAGCCCGCAGGGCATCACTAAATATTCATAGTGCCCAAACCGTGTCCGGAAGGCGGTCTTTCATTCGTTACCCTCCCGGATGTGAATGAGATTATAGGCTCTGCGCAGATCCAGCTTGATAAACACAGCAGCAGTTCCGAGTCTTTGAAACAGTTCAGTTAGATCAATGTTCCACATGTCAGTGAAGTCACTGTGGTGGCTGCCTCATCCCTATGTATATAAACCCTATTTTAAAATAAAATTATATTTTTTGACAAAATCTGATTTAGGTGTGGTGGTTTGCTGCCTAATTAAAGTCCCGATAAAGGGGGTCTATTTCCTTTCTATTTGAAACAGTTCAGGAACTAGTGGCAAAGGGTACCGGTTTTTAACGGTAATTTTGTTAAGGTCTCAATAGTCTATGCAGGGTCTGAGAGTGTGGTCCTTCTTTTCCACAAAGAATATCCCAGCTCCTGCAGGTGAAGTAGAGGGCCGAATGACACCTTTTTTAAGGTTGTTGTCTAGGTAAGCCTTGAGGGCTTTCAGTTCCAACTCCGAGAGCGGGTAGATTTGGCCAAAAGGTACTTCTGCCCCTGGTAGCAGTTCTATAAGGCAATAGTATTACCTATGAGGTGGAAGTGTATCTGCCCCCTTCTTACTGAACACATCCAAGAACTCATGGTAGACAGATGGAACAGCAAGATGGGTTTCCGGATCAGGATCAGACTTCTCCAGTGGACCAGTCAACGGTGGGGCAGTGTGCCCGGAGCCATGGTAGGCCCAGAATGATTGGGAAGAGAGGGGACGCTATGGTGTCCAATGAAAGGTGTTCCAGGTGGCTGCCCGTTGTCCGGGCAAGAAGAGAAACTGTCTCGTGGGTGACTGCTCCGGACTTAATGGAAGATCCATCAGCCAAGCGGATGGCCATCCAAAGGGCCTTAGGCTTGAGTGGGATCTGGTACTGAGTAGAGTTGAGCGAACTTCATAGAGAACCCATACCACTGTTCTGCAAACATCTGGAAACTGTGTGTGTCACTTTAAATAAAACCGGGACTAACTGAACTACTGTTCTGCAAACATCTGGAAACTGTGTGTGTCACTTTAACTAAAACCGGGACAAACTGAACTACTGCTCTGCAAACATCTGGAAACTGTGTGTGTCACTTTAAATAAAACCGGGACTAACTGACTAACTAACTCACTAAACTCGTTCCCGCAGCCGCCGTTGTATGACGGCGTTTTGCGGGAACGAGCCACTTTGCCGCCGTCAGATGCCGATCGGCGGTCGGCAAGTGGTTAACCTCAAACCCATAGAAGTGTGCCATAAGGTTAGAAGAAGCCTGGTATCTGGGATACACCATTGGGCGGGGCCT
This sequence comes from Glandirana rugosa, assembly GCA_018402905.1. Classification (NCBI taxonomy): domain Eukaryota; kingdom Metazoa; phylum Chordata; class Amphibia; order Anura; family Ranidae; genus Glandirana; species Glandirana rugosa. The sequence continues at coordinate 66,145 of BLSH010090342.1, read as the reverse complement.
AATCAAACCCCAAGTCCATAAGGTAGAAGCCATTAAAGAATGGCCTGCTCCTGCCACCAAGAAACAAGTGAGAACCTTCCTAGGTATGGTTGGGTATTATCGAAGGTTCATTCCAAATTTTGCCACACTGGTAGTACCCTTAACTGACCTCACCAAGGGAAAAAGCTCCTCTGTAACAGTTAAGTGGAATCCGGAGGCTGAAGCAGCTTTCCAAAGCCTGAAGGAGACGCTGTGTAACAAGCCTGTGTTGGTGGCCCCAGACTTTAGCAAGGAGTTTGTGGTCCAGATCGATGCCTCCATCATAAGTCTGGGGGCTGTTTTGTCACAACTGGTAGGCGGAGAAGAAAACCCAGTGGTCTATTTGAGTCTAAAAGCTGACCCCGGCAGAGGGAAATTACAGAATTGTGGAGCAAGAGTGCTTGGCCATTAAGTGGGCCTCAGAGGCTTTATGGTACTACTTGCTGGGGCGCCACTTATGACTCATAACAGACCATGCTCCCTTGAAATGGATAGCCCAGACTAAGGACCATAATGTAAGGGTTACCCATTGGTTCCTGGCCCTCCAAGATTTTTGATTTAAATTGGAGCACAGGGCTGGTTGCAACCACAAAAATGCAGATGCCCTTTCTAGAACCTACTGTTTAATAGTGGGTATGGGGTATAATTTTGCCTGACCTGGGTGTAATCAGCGGTGGTGCTGAGAAAGAAGCAGCAGGCTGTGAATGAACATGCATGCAGGACTAAAGCAGACCCTGCGAGGTCTGTCCATTAGCTTGGAGGCTTATTTTCAGTTGATGGACGCTTTGGTTTTGTGACTGTTTTTCTACCCCTGCGAGGAAGATCTTTCTGTTTATCCTTATTTATTGAGTGAATAAACGACGGCTGGATTATTTGCTTAGAGAACCCCTCCACTTGAAGCTGATCGCCCACAACATACAGCGTATTGAGTGTACACTATTTATCAGTGTATTTGGGGGTGTACATACAGTATATAGTACACTTGACGTGGGGTCTTAAAATATATACAGTCTAGTATATATATACACACACACAGCATATTGACTGTACATTATATATCAGTGCATTTGGGGGTGTGCGTACAGTATATAGTACACTTAACGTGGTGTCTTAAATATATACAGTCTAGTATATATATATCTATATATATAGATATATATATATATATATATATATATATATATAGATATATATATACACAGTGTATTGAGTGTACACTATATATCAGTGCATTCGGGGTTGTACGGTATATAATACAGTGTAGTGTGGTGTTAAAAAAATCCCCATCATCTAACGCTCTCAGCTCTTTTGATACAGAATCATAAGCAACACACCTTTCTTCACACGATTAATTCTACAATCAGAATGTGGCATTCGGTCCTACAAGCATCAGGAGGACTTTCACGCTTGGTACTTAAAGCTCTGCCGCTGTTGTCGCTGCAGTCTATCCTGCCCAACATTGTACTAACCAACTGGTCCCACGTCGGAATCACCTCGCTGGACCACTTATATGATGATAACGCCACATTTCTATCCTTCCAACAACTGAGGGATAAATTTCAGATTCCAGCCAGAGATCTATTCAAATACTTCAGTGTTCGCTCTGTACTTTCTAAAATCAATTGGTCACAGAACCAATGGCTGTGGCTCGCACTCCGCTTTTACTGCAATTCCTACTATTATAAATTGTTATCCAGCTCCACATCCACTACTAAAGCCCACGCTATGCTGCAATGGGAACACCTACTTCACCACACATAAACGCAGCAGCAATGGCTCCTGGCCCTACAACGCCCACTGAAGTTCTCCAAATGTCTCACTCATTGGGAAAGCGTACAAAAAATATACCACAATTGGTATCTTGTCCCTGCTAAACTGGCTAAAATATACTCTTCAGCCACAGATGAATGAGGAAGGGCCTGCGGTCCAAAGGGTACAAGCATGCATATCTGGGGGTCGTGCCCTAAACTGTGCTCCTTATGGCGGAATACCAGCAAATTACTGTCAGATTTGACTCACAGACCAGTAACTCTCTCCCCGCAACTGATCCTGTTTGGGTTGGACTTTGACTCTTGGCCTACATCTTTGCACGCTCTGCTGACCCATATACTTATTGCCATTAGACTCTCTATAGCCAGAAAGTGGAAAGCCCAAGCTTCTCCATCTATACTAGACGTACTCTCCTCCCTGAACGAACAAGGGTTTATGGAATTCATGTTAACAAAGGCTCACCTGCGAATCCCCCAGTTTCGAAAGAGGTGGACTCTCTGGTTAGAACACCCCAAGTGCACATTAGCAATTTGAACAGCTATCTCTAGGGAGCTACTAGTGCACGCTATCCTCAACTATTGTCACTTTGTCATTTGTGATATCGATTGACTATCTGCCCTAGGCACCTGCTGTCTTGTGGGCTGTGGGAGAGCCATCCCCCCGGGGGGATGGCCCCCCACACCTCTCACCCCCTCCCTCCTTATATGCTGTGTTGTGTATCTGTACCCCGCTGACTCATGACCATCAATGAGTCTAGGCAAAGTTACCCATTTGCGGGTTCTTGCCAATCGGTTTGTAGATTGGATTGTGATATGCATTAGATTATCTATCTAACTATGTTATGCACGTCTTTGTTATGAATACTGAAAATCTCAATAAAAACTATTGTAAAAAAAAAAATCCCCATCATGTCAGGAAGGCCACAAAGGAGAGGCAGACGCTAAAAGATGGCAAGCAGCCTCTGTGTCTTCAGTGAAAAGTGGTGGTGGCGGACATGGTGCATCCTCTGCAGGCGGGTCACACTTGTCCCTTTTTTCTGCTGTTGGCCGTGCTATTCAGCCGCAACATGCAGAAGAGTTGGTGAAGTGAACTAAGCCATCCTCATCCTCTGTCACCCAGGCTCATACAGGTTTGCCTTTAAAAGCAGTTGGCAAAGCGACCTATTCCACCGGATCCTTGACCACAGTTACTCCTTCTGTAGCCCCACCATCAGTCACCAGAATTATTCGACCATAGAAACATAGAAAAGTGACGGCAGAAAAAGACTGAGTAGTCCATCGAGTCTGCCCCTTTTTATTTTTTTTTATTTATTTTTTTATATTTTTTTTTTTTTTACATTAACCTTGTTGTCTGACTATGGATTTATTTATTTTTTTTTATTTTTCCCCGTCTGAGCTACCTGATGAGTCAGAAAAAGACGGCAGTGAAAAGATACAAAGATACCAGCTTATTAAGACCACTGACTACCACCCCGATGTCTTCCTCATTGACACCAGTTCCTAGGCCACCTTATCCAGCGAAACGGTTGACGAAAATTTCCGTTTGGACATACTCGGACCCACTGTCTCCTACTCCTACCGAATCAAGTGAAGTGGTTGAGAAGACGTACAACGCCGACTTATCGTGCCGGTTGTCGTCTTTTTTCCCTGTTCACACTGGGCGGACGTCTCCTACGTGGTACAGG
>BLSH010090342.1:20695-38159 GCA_018402905.1 Glandirana rugosa | reverse complement strand
GCGCGGGAGCGCAATTGTGGGAGGACGTTATATAACGTCCTCCCACAACAATGAGTGCCACTTGCCGACGTGTATCTATGATACACGGTCGGCAAGTGGTTAATAAGGGGGCCCCCAGATCCCAGCCCCCCCATGGTGAATTAGTATCGGTGCATCGTACCCCTACTAATATAGCAAAAAGTGTCAAAAAAGAAAAAAAAAAGGAGACAATTAGGGACAAGTCCTTTATTAAAAGAGAAAAAAAAAGTGTCCAAGTGCAATCCATCATCAATCATGGTGCGCGACGGACCCGAAAAAAATAAAGCTGCAACAGCTCCTCCTCCACGGGAGGGCTCCCTCCGTCTGCATGCTCTTTGCTTTGATAATTTATTTATATAGAAGGGCAGGGCCATTCGGTGATGTAAGCATGTGACCCGCCCCCTCTGACATCACCTGACATCAAAAGGGGCGAGGCCTTGTCCTGCCATATAAATAAAGTGTCAAAGCAAAAAGCATGCAGAGTGCAGACGGCAGGAGCCCTCTCAACGGGGAGGAGCTTCACGCAATGCATTATGGGGTGCTCCGTGGTGGCAAAGTCACTGCAAACGCCCCATAATGTTCTAAATTCAACAAATGGGTGAACGCCCGATGTTCGAGACAAACTTACATTCGATTTGAACCGCGGGCCCTTCCCTAGTGGTCATACAGGACAATGCACAGTATATCCGTATGTTTAAAGACATATTGGAAAATATAGAATGGTACCGCCCTATATCGAAGTCTACCATAGTCACATATTGTAAGGCCTTTTACACCCTAATAGACGAAGCATACCAGAATAGCATAATATAAAAAGGACACATAAGAGTTCATTAGAACTTTTCACCCACGTGGAGCGAATTTCTATGGGCTCCCAAAAGTACATAAACATTCCAGCAAACCTCCAGGCAGGCCTATAATTTCAGGCAAAGGAAGCCTTACAGAAAATCTTAGTAAATTTGTGGACAGCTTTTTGAAACCATTGGTGGAAGAACTACCATCCTTCACAAAAGGTACCATCCATCTCCTACAGATGATGGATGGCCTCCACATCGATGAATCCACCTTTTTGGTCGCCACCAACATCGGGGCTCTATATAGTTCATGCCCTATGAAATAGGTTTAAAGACCATCAGAAAGGGGGGCGTGGCCTACGAATGGAGCTGTGAGGACGCACCTGTGGAGAGCTCCGTGGTAGTCCTATCTTATTTGCTTTCTTAGCGCTCATATCTAACAAATCCCGACTCACTGAGAATGGGTAAGAGAACGAGAAAGTCCCTACCATCAAAAGGGACCCCTTCGAGCTCGATCAAAAGATTCCTGAACACGGAACCAGACGATTCGCTCGCGGCCGATGGACTAGGCCGCTCTCCGCATGGCGGTGGCTCCGCCCCTCGCCTGCGGCCAGCACACAGGCACACGTCGCCTGCTTCCTCCATAGGATCCGACGGCGAGGAAACCTCTCAACAGCAACTCGATGTGGCGTCCTTAGTTAGCGGCCTTCCAACTAAGTCCAAACTCACTTCCATGCTACACGGCCTGGAAAAGGCCATTAAGAAGGAGGTCTCAGCAGTACGCTCAGATCTATCGCAGGTCTTGGTCCGTGTGGAGGAATCGGAGCAGCGCCTAGACCGCCATGCAGCAGCCATTAGATCCCTCCAGGCCACGACGTGCAGCTTGATTCTGGCACAAAGAATGGCGCTATACAGAATCGAAGACCAAGAAAATCGGAACTGCCAGAACAATATAAGGATCAGAGGGCTGCCGGAGGCCACCAAGGACGAAGATCTGCTGCCTTCCATACGTGGGATTTTCAATAAGCTGCTGGGCAATGAAGCTGACTTTCCACTTAAAATTGATTGTGCCCACCGCGCCCTCGCAATCTGTCATCCGATCTACCAAGAGATATCATCTGCCGGGTCCAATACTTCGAAGAGAAAGAACGCATCATGAAGAGGGCCAGAGAAGCAGCCTCGCTTGATTTCAACAGGGCCTCCCTCTCTTTCTTTCCGGACCTAGCCTGCGAGACACTTGATCGGCGCAGAGCACTCAAGCCCCTCACGGAGAAGCTGAGAACCAACGGCATCAACTACAGGTGGGGCTTCCCAGTCTGCCTCATCGCTAACCGCGATGGAAAGACAGCAATCCTTTGTTTTCCAGAGGATCTGGAAAGATTCTGCCTGGACGTCAACATCTCCCCCCCGGATGGAACGAAGACATCCCCGTTGCACCAGCCCAACAAGAAGCCCAGTGGCAGAAAGTCTCCCATGGCCGCCGATCTAACACCCCGGGTCCCTCTGCGTGAGACACAATCCCCGGAATCCGGATAAGTATACTTTATCCTCTGCAGTTAATTTGAGTCTTTGTTTTTCCCTGTTTTTGACTGTTTTGGACTTTTTATTTTTCTTTTCGGTGCCACATGTTCACCTTTTCTAATACCTAACTATTAACTGCCCGAGACCGTCGGCCACCATCCTATCTCTCTTACCCCATGACTGGCTCTCACTACTAACACACGGGCCCCTGCCTGTCAGACATAACAATACTAAGCCATGCTCGCTTAAGAGGGCCCCATCACCTTATTCTGTAGTTTTTTCTGTTATTTAGATTTGCCGGTTTGTTTAATTCACCACTCAAGGTTATGCTGCTGTTGCATTGTCGGCCCGGAGCTCCCCTGGTGTTCCTATTCTGGCCGCACTAACCCCCATGACTTTCTTAACATCAGCGGCCCGCGGGGTCCCGGACTCCCTCGCCCCCCTCTGCTGTGCGGGGGGGGAGTCGGGGGCCTTCGCGGTCACGCCGTCAACTGCGCGCCAACAGATCGCGTGCCCTGTCTGGTTCAGACAATTGGTTTTGAATTCTTGTTTATGCCATTGTCTCTTTTTGTCTTCCTCTTCTTTTTCCATGTCTCTTCTCTCCCCTCTCTTTCCCCCCTGCCTCCGGATTTACTGTACACTCCGTTAGAGATGACCGCTCTCTCTGCGGGACCTGATGGCGACGCTTCAACTTATTTCCCTCAACGTCCACGGGCTCTGCTCACCTGGCAAGAGACACAACCTCTTCCGGAAACTTAAACGCTTACAAGGTGAGATTGTATTTTTACAGGAGACCCGCATAACACACCAAACCAATGTGAAATTGTACTCACCCCTCTATCCTACCTGGTTCTATGGTCTATCAGACATCAGGAAGTCCAGGGGGGTTGCCATCGGGTTCCGCAGAGACACTCCTTTCTCAGCGGAAGATGTCCTAGCTGATGATTTTGGCAGATATGTCTTTGTGAGGGGAAGCCTGGGTGGTGCATCATATACCTTCGCTACACTATATGCCCCGAATCATAACCAGGCCACGTTCATTGCAAACACACTCTCAAAACTGAAGGACTTTGCCCGGGGCTGCATAATCCTTGGCGGAGACTTCAATACCGCCCTTGAGCCCTCACTCGATACGTCCCTAGGCTCATCCAGTGTACCCAACAGGCGCCTGTCCTTTGTTCGGAGGCGACTGTTGGAGCTACAGCTGATGGACCCCTGGAGAATTGCTCACCCCCAGACTAAGGACTTCACCTTTTTCTCTAATCTCCACCAATCCTATTCTAGAATTGACTACTTTTTCATAACTCACCATCACCTTGGCCTCGTAGTTAATACCAAAATTGAATCATCCCTCATCTCCGACCACGCCCCAATTTCTTTGAAACTCGCTACCCCCCTCGTCCATACCAAAAGCTGTAACTGGAAACTAAACGAAAATCTCATTACTAAGGACCTGGACAAGAAAGAGGTTGGTGAAGCTCTCTCATCTTACTTTCAAGAGAATGCCCTCCCAGGGATCTCCTGGAGTTCTCTGGGAGGCTCATAAAGCTCACATAAGAGGTAAACTCATTGAACTCGGATCAAGAAAAAAGAGAGAGAAGCTTCACCGTCAGTCTCAATTGCTTCAGGACATCAGTAATTTAGAGCGCAATCATAAAATCCACCAGTCCCCTGACACCTTTCATGAAATTACTGCCAAGCGCACAGAATTGAAAGAACTGTTTCACTTGGAGCAGAAATCTAAATACAGAATTCTCTCCCAGCGACTCTACGAGTGGGGTGACAAACCAAGCCGCCTTCTCGCTCGCTCGTTGCAGAAGACCAAATCTAATTCCTTTATACCCAAGATCAAAACAGCTACGGGTTCCCTAGTCCACAACACTAAGGACATTGCAAAGGAATTTCACTCCTTTTACCAAAAGTTATATCAGGTACAATCTCTGACCCCTGACCCAATCAAAAAATCCTCCCTAATCAAAGAGTATTTGACACAAGCCAATTTGCCCACTCTGCCCCCCCTCTTCTCAAAGCGTTGGAAACGGATCTCACCCAACCTGAGTTCAAAGCAGCCTTGAAAAGCATGGCCAGTGGTAGATCTCCGGGTCCAGATGGCCTCACGGTTTTCTACTACAAAACCTCCTCAGATACCCTTCTCCCACATCTACTGCGCTATGCTAACTCCACCACAAATACTTCGACACTTAGACCAGAAACCCTTCATGCCCACATAACTATTATCCCCAAACCAGGTAAAGACCCAAGTTTATGCGGTAGCTATAGGCCTATATCCCTCTTAAACATTGATGCTAAACTCTATGCCAAGGTTCTTACGCTTAGACTCCTCCTCTTGATCCCTCAATGGGTGTCCCAAGACCAGACTGGATTTATCCCTGGCAGAGAGGCTCGCGATAACTCGCTTAGGACGCTTTCCCTGATCTCATATGTGCGATCGCTGTCCCAGCCCACCCTGCTACTGTCCACGGATGCAGAAAAAGCGTTTGACAGGGTGGACTGGGACTACCTTATGGCGACACTCTCCTCCCTAGGCCTAGGACCCACTATGCTAACCCGAATCTCCGCCCTATACCAACATCCCACGGCCCAGCTAAAAATCAATGGATCCCTTAGTGAACCCTTTACCCTACACAATGGTACGTGCCAGGGCTGCCCCCTATCTCCAATCCTATTTGCCCTCTCCCTTGAACCTTTTTTAGCTTCTGTGCGGAATAATCCTAATATTCACGGTATAAAAGTAGGATCCCGAGAACACAAATACGCGGCCTATGCAGATGACATCCTATTTTACATACAGCAACCCCTCATCTCTTCCCAACTTAATGGAAGCCTTCAAATCGTTCGGGGCAATCTCCAACTTCAAAATTAACCCGACAAAATCGGAAATCTTGAACATCTCCCTACCATCCCCCCTAGTGGCATCCCTCAAACCATCCTTCCCCTTTAATTGGCAACATAGCTCCTTAAAATATCTTGGCACCCACCTCACACCCTCTCTCCCTGCCCTATTCAGATTCAACTACATCCCCCTCCTAAACTCGATCAGGAAAGACCTCCAAAATTGGACCCAACTGGCCCATTCTTGGCTAGGCAGAATCAGTGTTGTGAAAATGAACATTCTGCCCAGAATATTGTTTACTTTCCAAATGATCCCATGTGGTGTACCCCCAGGCTTCTTCTCCACGCTCTCCTCCATACTCTGTAAATATATATGGAATAGGAAAAGACCACGGATCGCCACACAAATCTTGTACAGGAAAAAAAGAGATGGCGGTCTCGCATTCCCAGACATAAAGTCCTACTTCATGGCCATCATATTAGCCGGAATCTCAGACTGGAAACACCACAAGAACACCAAACTTTGGGTGCAACTGGAATGTGATTTAGCGGGGAGAGACCTATACACACAAATCTGGGTTCCCAAAGAACCCTGCCCCTTTTCAAATAGACTCTCCCCCATCTCAAAAGCAACCCTTGTGATATGGGATCGCCTGGGTTGTTCCCTTAATTGGCTCCACAACTCCCCCCTCCTACCTTTAACGGGGCATGCGTTCTTCTCTCCAGGAGACCACACCCAACAATTCTGTGTAGGTCCCTCGCAAGCTCCAATGCTACTTCACCAGGTGACTACGTCCTCGGGCCTAGTCATCCAACCTGATGGAGGCCTCTACAGCCTCCCAACTGGACAGATGGAGATACTTCCAACTCTCACAATTCGTCAAATCTCTGCCTAAGCCTTTACGCTCTATACACAAGCTCACTCCAGTGGAACAAATCTTATCGAACAACCAACCCCCGAAAGGCCTTATCTCCCTCTTTTATCAAGCTCTACGCTCATTAAAGCCAACACACTGGCCCTCATTCTTACTAAACTGGGAAAGAGACTTACAACTGACTTTATCAGATGATCAGAAAACCAAAATCTTGGAATTAACACACTCCTCCTCCATCTCCTCAAGAGTCGCCGAGGCTAACTATAAGCTCCTGTCAAGATGGCACTACTCTCCTACCTTTCTACATAGAACGTTTCCCTCAATATCTAAGTTGTGTTGGAGAGGTTGTGGTGAACCGGCCACACTTGCACATTTCTGGTGGTCATGCTCGATAATCCGCCTATTCTGGTCCAAAATCTTGCATTGGATTGAAAAAATACAAGGAGTTACAGTCCCAGACGACCCCTGTGTGGTATTATTTCATTGTACAAACGAGCCAGCAGGACGTTATAAGAAATCTACTACCCCACATCTGCTCAGCGCAGCGAAGTCACTGATCCCCAAACATTGGAAACAACCTACCATTCCCACCATTAAACAATGGCTTACCACAGTGGACAACATCTATCACATGGAAGACCTCACACACGATTGTAGAGGTAAAGCCTCACTGGCCCATAAAATCTGGTCCTGCTGGCTCGCTTTCAAGTATACTGCCTCTTATTCAGAGCTCATATTATAATTCCTAAGTATCAAAGTATAAAAAGGTGAAGCTTAAATTGTATACTTCTTTTTGCTTATATCCGTGTTCATTCCGGAGGCAGGAGGTCATCCCCACCTTATCTTTCCCCTTTTCTGTTCTCTCTTTCTCTTCCCATTTCTGAGTTATAAACTCTCTTTCTCCTCTTATTCGTCTGTTATAATATTTAATATTGTTTTTTCATATTTGATTGTTTGACATTGTTTTCGCAGACTCATGCTCTGTAACCTGATGTCTTTATTGGCTCAATAAAACTTATTGAACAAAAAAAAGACCATCAGAAATATTTTCCAGAGGAGGAGCCATTTCGAGCATGAATTGATGGAATTCATTTTGAAAGCTTTGGAGTTCATTCTAAAGCACAATTATTTCACCTTTTGTGACTCCCATTACCTCCAGGTACAGGGTGTTGCTATGGAAATGTGTTGCGCCCCCTCCTACACCAACGTGTACCTGGGGGAGTGGGAGAGACGTCTGTTTTCCAGTGCGGTGCGTCGATGTATGTGTGTCACGCCCTTGCGTGGCATAGATACATCAACAATATCCTCATTTGTTGGAGTGGTTCACCTGCACTATTGAATCCGTTCCTCATGTACATCAATGACGGTAACACTTTCAATGAAATTCACCATGACCTAAAGCCCTACACGCATCACTTTTTTAGATTTGACCATACAAAAACATCTGGATGATTGACTATTAAGTGATTTGTATAGAAAACCTACAGTGGGTAATACCATTTTGGAAGCCTATAGCTTCCATTCCACATCATTGAAAATATCAATCCCATTTGGGCAATTTATCCATGCTAGGCCAAATTGCTTAGATGAGGCTCTTTTAGATAAGGAAGCTAAACTACTTAGAACCCAACTACAGGAAAGGGGATACTCTACCTCATCACTTAGAAAAGCCTATAACAATGCCAAAGAAGATCAAGAAATGAGCTTCTTCTTTCACACAAAAAGGAAAAAACAAATGCACGTACTAGAATAATCACTACGTTTTGCCAGCAACACAAACAAATTAATGAAATCTACAAAAAATACTTGCATTTACTTAGTATGGATCCGAATTTAGCTCCTTTTGTCATAGAATATCCATCAATCACATAGAAAAGAGCCCCGTCATTACGTGAAAAATTGGTCGATAGTGAGTTTCGAACAACTAAGAATCCCAAGCCTAAAGCAACAGGTACTTTCCCATGTGGAAATTATGGGTATTGTAGATATACGGACACACGTAGAAACATCACGCTCCCTAATGGGGACAAGTTTATTGCACGACACTTTGTTAACTGCTGCACTCTGGGTGTCATTTATCTTATGACATGTTAGTGCGGAGTCTGCATTTGGAGTCTGTTGCTGTCAACTCTCAATATGAGATCCAAATAGCTGTCACTATCAGTGAAGCAAGCCATCATTAGGCTGAAAAAACAAAACAAACCCATCAGAGAGATAGCAAAAACTTAGGTGTGGCCAAATCAACTGTTTGGAACATCCTTAAAAAGAAAGAATGCACCGGTGAGCTCAGCAACACCAAAAGACCCGGAAGACCACAAAAAACAACTGTGGTGGATGACCAAAGAATTCTTTCCCTGGTGAAGAAAACACCCTTCACAACAGTTGGCCAGATCAAGAACACTCTCCAGGAGGTAGGTGTATGTGTGTCAAAGTCAACAATCAAGAGAAGACTTCACCAGAGTGAATACGGAGGATTCACCTCAAGATGTATACCATTGGTGAGCCTCAAAAACAGGAAGGCCAGATTAGAGTTTGCCAAACAACATCTAAAAAGCCTTCACAGGGGGCGTGGCTTGGCGCGCGGCGGGAATGGACACAGCTTAGCAGAGCTCCTCACACCCGCGGCTAACGAAAGCTTCCACAGCCCGTCATAAACGACCATCCTGGATATGGGAAGAAGGGACAAGCCGGGCAAGGGTTCCTCTGCACGCCGCTCGCTATCTGCACCAGGAAACCATAGGATTTCAGACCTATTCCTCACTCAGATGCCGCTGACCAGAGGCAGAGTGGGAAGCAAGATGGCGCCGGCAAGAAGAGAGACGGACCACAGCGAGGACTCATTATCAGCATCTGAAGAAACGGTGAGAGACACTGATCATATTGACCACCCTCTGCAGCTGTCAGAGATGCACCAGATAGCAGCCGACATTAAAAATACATTCTCCTCCGCCATTACAGATTTAAGGGCGGATATCCTATCGCTATCCGAACGCATGACGACAGTAGAGAGAGCGGACAATGGCAGAGACAGGGCGATTGATAAACTACAATTAACGATCTCATCTCATACAATGCATTTAATACAAATGAATAGGCACTTGGAGGATTTGGAAAATAGGGGATGGAGACAGAATATCAGGGTGCGGGGGATCCCTGAATCGGTGGAGGCCCCACAGATCCAATCGGCCTTACAATCTGTGTTCAATGGAATCCTGGAGAGGCCTAGGGAAGACAACATTGAATTTGTACGAGTACACAGGGCATTAACTGCACGTCCCATGGACACAGCGCCACCTAGAGACATTATCTGCTACTTACAAAGCTTCCCTCTCAAAGAAGAGATTCTGTCTAAAGCAAGACACAATTATCAAATTTTGTTTAATGACAGCAATATCTCTCTCTTTCAAGACCTTTCCCAGATTACATTAAAAAATAGACGTGCACTGAGACCCATTCTGGCAATATTGAAAGAAAGGGAGATCCCATACAGGTGGCGCTTTCCCTTTGCTCTGAATGCTACCTATAAAGGCAAACAGTACTACCTTCGCTTACCAGACGAACTGAACACCTTCTGCAAACAACTGGATCTGCTGGTAGTGAACCTACCGGATTGGTACCAGGAATTTCTGGAACCAGAACATTGTACTACACCTCAATCATCCCCTCAAAACTCTCCGTCCAAACCACCCTCCTCAAAAAAGCCTAAGTATACAAAACATAACGGCCCTCAATATGGCAAATCACCATACATGAACAAGTCCAACAGACCTCGGGAGACAACCTGAGTCAGTTAATAATGCCATGATATTCCTTGTCTCCCACACGGGTTGAGACAATTGCCCACAGACATTGAGCATTGGCGAATACTGTGGAAAGACTAATATATAACATAGAAACCGAACAAAACATTTTACAATAGAAAGTTTCACCAACCAACCAGGGGTTGGGTGAAATGATATCGGGACATATACTCCACGTTCCAAGAAAGTCTTCAAGATATCATCAACGTAGCATTGCATTAAGGCTGGAACTAAAACACTGTGCATATAACTACACAGATTTCTGCTGACACTTTGCGGAAATATAATTTAACAAAACTTGTGTTGACAAAGTTTTGATCCGTGGGATGGAGAGGAGAAAGAGGATACATGGGTTGAGAGCACATGTGGCTGCTGAGCTCAGTCTGTTCATCTGAAAAACAAGTAGATCTTTTAGGCTTCTTTAAACATCTACAGAAATGAATAATATGATGTTGGGAGTTAGAGGCCTATGATGTGATTTTACAGTTCATTATTAACCTTCAACATGCGGCTTCCCGTCTTGCTTTTTCCTTTTTTATTTACAGAAACGAACACTTACCCTGAAGTGACTACTGACCCATAAAAAGGGTCAACAGGTTTGACTGTAATCTTTACAAATACGCTCATTACATAGTATTAGTTGTTTTTTCTTTTTTTTTTTTTTGATTTTGTTATTTTCCCATAGTTTTAATGCTACATCCAGCACATAACTATGCTTAAAATATGCCTGGAATACAAATTGCTCGAATTTAGGATGGTCGCCTAACGTTTATCTTTAATAGACAAAGTACCCAGTTATTATTCGGATATGTTATTGACATGTGTTTTATAGTTGAATAGGGTACTTGTGCATTGCTGTGGAACAATATGGGGGGATGGGGGGGGAGAGACACATCTCTCTCCCCCCCCCCCGCATGCATAAAAAAGAGAATGCTGAGAGACCGCGGGAGGTGTTCTGCAGATCCTGACTGTTTGATAGAGCACTCCCCTCGCTGAGCATTAGGTGTGTGGAACACGGCCTTGCTGTGTGCCTCCCACTGCCTCTACCAACAGACCCCGATTGACTTTGAATCATAAGGGGATCTTACCCTTTTTTCTCTTGGATTTAACTCTGAGACTTTTTCCATTTTTACGTTTATATTTTGTTTTCTATATTTCTGGACCTTGTTGTAGAAACGATTTAAGACAAGTGTACAGTATACATAAGAATATAAGCTGATATTTAAAATATCATTTGTCTACAATTCTTCTATTTTATATTGAAATATAGCATCTTTGTTTACCTATTAATCTCTCCCTAGGACCTGAGTGTTGAATAATTCATAAAGGTTGGACGATTTCAGCATCTATCACCTCCACCGATCCTTAATTGACAAGAAATGGCATACACAACAGTAGGTAAAAAACCCTCCTTGGTCTCCCCCAATGTTCAAGGTTTAAACATACCAGAGAAGCGCACTGTATTACTAAGAGAATTGGGAAAGATAGGACCCAAAATAGTGTTTCTACAAGAAACACATTTTAGATAAGGTTCAATCCAAAAGCTCACAGACAAACACTATACACAGGCTTACCACTCTACGAGCCCTGATTCAAAAACAAAAGGGGTATCAATATTGATTCACAAGAGGGCAGGATTTGAAGACACCCAACACTATGTGGAAGATTTTTATTTTTGAAAGGACATTGGGAAGGGAAAGCAGTTACCCTTGCCAACGTATATTTCCCGATTTCGGCACAGATTACCTTTTGTGCTCAAATAATAGAAGAGTTAAAAGGCTTTGCACAGGGATGCATCGTTTTGGGTGGAGACTTCAACCTGGCCCTCAATCCACTGCAGGATACCTCTGATGGTAAGACTAGCATACCATATAAAATACTGAAAAAAGTTAAAACCCTACTAGCTTCACTCACCTTGATAGACTCATGGCGTTTGTGTAACCCAATACTTTTCGCCATTACATGACAAACATACGCGAATAGACTATCTTCCTGACCCAGAGAGACTTACCATTAATAAAATCTGCGGACATAGGCATAAAAACCATATCAGATCACGCCCCAATCTCAATTACCCTTGACTCAGCACAAACACAGTATAAGAACCCCACATGGAGACTCAATCCCACACTGCTAACGAATGACACCAACCTTACAAAAATTAAAGAAACCATACAACATTATTTTAAAGAAAATGATTCCAAAGAAGTATCACCTATGGTAACATGGTTGGCACACAAATGCGTGGTCAGAGGAGAACTCATTAAGATAGGAGCACGTAAAAAAAGAGAAATAGAAAGGGACACCAATAATCTGGTGAGAAGAATACAAATTTTGGAGGAGCAACATTAACAATCATTAGCTTTAGACAGAGCAACAGGACTGTTGGAGTTAAGGGAAAAATTACAATCCAATCTAAATCTAAAAGCAAAGAGGATCCTCTTCCTTAGAAGGGGATTCTTCTATGAACATGGAGATAAGTCAGGCAAATTCCTAGCGAAAACACTGAAAGAAACATTACTTTCAAATAACATCATGGCTATGAAAAATAAAGAGAGTCAAATAACGCATGAAACAGATAAAATAGCGCAAATATTCCAAGAATATTATAAGGAATTATATAATATTCCACAAGCTCACAAACCTAAGGGTTTAGAAGGCTCCCGAGATCACATACTTCAGCAATTTTTGGCAAACAGTGGCCTCCCGACCCTTCATGAAGAAGAAGCTCAAACATTAGAATCTCTGATCACTGAAAATGAGCTTCTGCTCCCTTAAACCCGGAAAGAGCCCGGGTCCTGACGGATATTCAGCTTTTTATTATAAAACTTTCCCTTCTCTTCTAGTCCCACACCTCGCTCAAGCCCTAAACCACCTAAAAACGTCCACAGCTCTTCCAGTAGAATTTCTAGGTGCACATATTACTGTATTGCCTAAACCCCAAAAATATCCAATGGAATGTACCAATTATAGGCCAATATCGCTTTTAAATCTAGATCTCAAATTATTTACCAAAGTATTAGCTAACAGACTTAGACCATTATTACATCATTTGATTGGGCCGGAACAAGTGGGATTTGTGCCTGGAAGAGAATCAAAAGATAATGTTACAAAAGCACTACATCTCATTCATCATACACGTGTGGGAAGGCAGGAAGGCATGATACTATCTACTGATGCCGAAAAGGCTTTTGATCGTGTTTCATGGGATTTTCATAAGGCTACTTGCGCACATATAGGCCTTAAATCTAATATGTTGTCATGGATTTCTAGCCTATATAGCAACCCCACAGCTAAAATTAAGGTGAATAACAGCTTATCAGAGGAAGTAATCATAAGAAATGGAACTCGACAAGGGTGTCCTCTGTCACCATTGCTCTTCATCTTATCGCTAGAACCTCTGATTCGTTTAGTCAACAAAAACCCTGACATCCATGGATTTGCAGTAGGCAAACGCATTTATAAAACAGCTGCTTATGCAGACGACCTTTTGTTCTTCATTTCACAGCCATTGACCTCAATACCTACCTTGATACAGACATTCCAAACTTATGGTTATGTGGCAAACTTTAAAGTAAATTATAAAAAATCTGAGGCGCTTAACTTATCTGTGTCAGAACAAGACCTCATCATGGTTCAGGAAAAGTGTAAATTTAGATGGGAGAACAAAGCCATCAAATATTTAGGAGTTTGGCTGACACAAAATATTAATACAGTATATGAAACAAACTTTAAACCCCTGTTACAGGCCATTAGAAAGGATCTAGAAAGGTGGACTCTAAAATTTTTTTCGTGGTTCGGTAGGGCAGCAATTATAAAAATGACAATACTGCCAAGGGTCTTATACTTTTTCCAAACCCTACCTATTTCAATTCCAACCAGCTTTTTCCGAGAACTTATCAGAAGGTTCCTATGGGGGGATAAAAGACCACGCGTAAAGTTACAACTACTTACTAAAGCTAAGCAAGAGGGTGGAATGGGCTTTCCTAATTTCAAAAACGACTTCATGGCCACACATATAGGCCGTATTATAGACTGGAACTGCCACACTGACAATAAAGACTGGGTCAGTTTGGAAAATCAGATTGGCCCAATTCCAGTTAGATATTCACCCTGGATAGGTAGCGATGCATGTCCATTAGCATTGAAAACACACCCGATCATAGGGACCACACTCCAAATTGCACAAAAAATAGGGAACGGCTTTAACCTATTCTCAATACCTGGTCCCCTTACACCCATCAGCTTTAATCCAAAATTTCCACCAGGCATGAACACGAGACTACATTGGGGTCAAAAAGCCGAAAAGGCACTATTGGTCACTCACTGTTTAAAAGGGAACATAATAAAACCTTTAGCGGAATTTAACCAGGATAGTGATAGAGGTCCTCTCAGTGAATGGGAATACCACCAGATTCACAGCTTCTTGACTAGCTTAATGAAACAGGCTCACTTCACAAACCAACCATCAACTTTGGAACAGATCTGCCTGACAGCAGATACAATAACAGGAACCATTACACTAGCATATGAATGGTTACAAACCCAAAATGGATCTGGCAGATCCAATCACAAACAGATGTGGGAAAATGCTTTGAAGACAACTTTCTCTGACGAACAATGGCTTCAATAAATACAAGATGCCAAGAAACTGCATACAAATTATTAATTAATTGGTACAACACACCAGAAAAAATACATAAATGGTTCCCATTAGCTACCAAAATGTGTTGGAGATGTGAAGTGGAAGTAGGAAGCTTGAAACATATTTGGTGGGATTGTCATTTAATACAACATTTTTGGACTGAAGTATGTGGACTTATAAAGGAGATAACTGAAACTACAATTCAATTAGATGCGGCCTGCTGTCTACTAAACATTTCTAAAGGATCAATGAGAAGATATAAAAAATCATTAACAAGATTTCTTCTTGTAGCAGCTAGGGATTTGATACCACGATACTGGAGATCAAGGAGGGTACCTACAATTAAGGAATGGCTATTGAAAGTACAATATATATACGAGATGGAAGAAATTAAGGCTATCGCCTCAGAAAAAACTGTAAACATTTACAGATCAGTGGAGAGTGTGGGTGATGTTCAGGTACTCTGACAAATATAGAATTATGACAAATGTTAATTAATAGGGATGTAAAGGAAAAGTGATCGGGAATGCTGCAGTCGTCCAATTGTAAGCGAATCTTTTCATTTCTAATTAACTTGCATAGTAAAATATAAGCTATGAAAGAGATACCAGGGAGGAGATTTGGAGATTTTGAAAATCTTTTAACCTGTCACAGCAGGAGAGATATAAGATGTGATCAGAATGTATAATTGTTACATTAATACTTGTATACCAATACCATTATACAGACTTGTTTACACAAAGTTGTGAATTGATATGTTGATGTATTTTGTATGATGGCCTTAATAAAGCTTTACTGTTTAAAAAGCCTTCACAGTTCTGGAAAAACATCCTATGGACAAATGAGACCAAGATCAACGCCATAAACAAAGAAAGAGCGACAATTTTGCAAACAAAACAATATTTCTTACTTTTTGCTAAAATTCAAATCCAAAAAAAAAATCTAAAAAAATTTTTTTTTCAGCAGTTTTAGCCGATTTATATTCTTCCTCATATTTTTGGTAAAAAAAATTGTAATCAGTGTTTATTGATTGGTTTGCGTAAAAGTTGCCGCGTTTACGGATGATGAGAATTAATTTCTGGGGTTTTTATTTTTTTTTTATGTTTTACTAGAGTTGAGCAAACCCGAACTGTAAAGTTCGGGTCCGTACTAAACTTTGGGGTGCCCGTGACCCGGAACCGACATTTGAAAAAAAAGTATGGGTTCGGGTATTTGATCAAGCATGTTGAATAGCTGCAGGGCAGCCAATCAACAAGCGTTTCACTGGTTTGCCCTTAGAAGCCATCACAGCCATGCCTACTAATAGCATGGCTGTGATTGGCCAGTCCATCATGTGACCCAGCTCTCTGGCTAGTGTAGGGAGAGGATGCTGCCGGCGCTGTAAAGGACAGATTGCAGATATAATACCCTCTCATCCTGCATTACAGGACGATCTGATTGTAGACTAGGTAGAGATTACTACTAATGGAAATAGAAAACTGCAGCGCAAAAAGTCCAAACACATTTCCTGGAAAAATTCCTATGGGTTCAGCAAATGCCCATCACCAAAGACACCACCACACTTGTCTTCTTACCAGATCCCGATGACCCCCTGTTACGGAGGGTCAGCTTGCGCCTTGGTATAATGGGGTACACCCAGGGAAAACCGTTTAACACAGGCAATCCGGTAAGACAGATCCTCATCAACAAATCCCCAGCGATTGTAAGTAGTTCATGTAATAGATATGAGAGATCCCAATAGTGCAGATGGTACAAACAGTCTTTATTTCTCAGCCTGGACCAGAAATCCTTCTCTTCATTCCCTGCACACCAGCTGAGTCACTAGGAGAAGCAGTCTTATCTTCTGAGAGAAGAGTCTCTTCTCACACATCCAGTCCTGTGATTGGCTTACTGGATGTGTGAGAAGAGACTCTTCTGCGGTATTGGGGCAGACATGTCGGACATTTTTGACACTTTTTTGGGACCGATGACATTTATACAACAATCAGAAATGTAAATGTCCACTGATTACTGTATAAATGTCATTGGCAGTGAAGGGGTTAACTTGCAGGGGGGATCTAGGGGTTAACAGTGTTCCCTGGGCGTGTTCTAACTGTGGGGGGGCTGGGCTAACATGAACATAGAAGATCTAACTAATCCCAGTGACAGGGATCAGTAGATCTCCTATGTCCCTATTGAAAGAGCCAGGAACCACCGTGTTTACATCGGCGGTTCCCCGCTCTTTGGCTGTAGCAGCTCATCGCAGCTGGCCGGCGGACATCGGGTCTGCCCGAGCTGCAGGCACACTCCTCCGGTGTGTTGGGCACAAGAGCGAGCCACCGGCGGCGCACGATCACCCCCTAGCTGCGCCCGTGCGAATCGGCGCCTTTTTAAGGCGATTCGCACTCAGTGTCCACACCGCCGCCGTAAATATACAGCACGTGGTGTGGAACCGATTAATCTGTCCCATTACTTTTGGTCCCTTAAAAAGTGGGAGGCACATATACAAACTGATGTAATTCCTACACCGTTCACCTGATTTGGATGTAAATACCCTCAAATTTATGTGGTAGTGTTACCTAAACTTTACTTTGTTTGTTCTACACGAAATTGACGTCTGAAAGTCGAAATTAAACTCCCATAAATGTAGGTTTAGTCCACTTGCCACATCCTTAATGTAGTCAAACATATACACGGAGGGTGAAAAATTCCCTGGTTTTCATTACCCTGTCTAATTAGCCAAGGTGTGGTGCACGACATATAAATGCCGCCGCCACACCTGTGACTCACGCTTAGCGGAATTTTTCCGCGGCTAAGCGTGCCCGCGTCGATCCCCCACTAGCACGCGGCGGCCACCGAGCGAGAACACGGGTTGTGTGGCCTCCTCACACGGACGTCGAGCCCGTCTGGGCTACAGGCGGCCGGTCGACGCTACTCGACGATGTCGGTTTCTCGCCCCTTGGCGGCTACATTTGTGCC
>BLSH010090329.1:2241954-2268371 GCA_018402905.1 Glandirana rugosa | reverse complement strand
TAATAGAGATGGAAGTCCCGGTGAAGGTAAATAAGGTGCAGTAATTAGACCATCGTAGTGAATAACTGATCAGTCCAAAGGTTACAAGGGAACACTGGTTGAAACAGCTGTGAACACCATATAAGCTGATATAGCAGCGATGATACTGGCACTTGGATATACAATCTCACCAGACTCTGAAGACGGCACCAATGGGGTAACAAAGATTTCCAAAGATCACAAGTCCCGACTCATTGCCGTAGCTGATGTGAATGGCGTTGCAGCGTGACAGATCCTCCTCGGCTCCAGCTGATTCAGACAGCGTGTACGGAGCGGGTGGGAGGCATCTCCAGGGTGAAGGGCGGGTTCAGATGCGTCATAGGAAACGTCAGGTGACGCGATGCTGACGCGTTTCGTCTGACCAATTGCAGACTTCCTCGGAGCTAGAGGAGGGGCGGAAGTGGCTTGGGCTAAATAGTCCCTTGATGGTGTCATATTCCTAGTTATCCACTAGATGTCATACTCATCGTACTCCTCTCTACGTTCACCTTACTTCACACACATCTCATATACAGATTGCTAATATGTTCCATATGTGATTCACATCGCAAACAACAAAACGCTCCTCCCCCCAGCAAACCATAGGTGGGTTATTAGAAGACAGACCAAATTTAAGGTAAGGATGGAAGTTAAAGTCCCATCCATCCCTCCAGAAGGAGGAGTCTTTTCACAGCCAATGGTCATAACAGTGAAAATAATGAATAGAGACAATAGTTAGGAAATAACAGTTATATCTTTTATAGGAATACAGAGAAACTGCACTCCGTGTTGAGGCTGTACGGCACCATAGAATCCAGAAGAAAAATCCACATTTTTTCCTTCTGGAGCAAGATGGTGTCAAAATCTCCCCTTCTTGTCGGGAGCTGTAAGGCATAAATTCCTTTCACTTTCATTAAAGATGGATTCCCCTGATGATATTGATGAAAATGTATTGCAAGAGGTTTTTCATCACCTTCTCTATAGTTCCTAATACTGCTCAAATGTTCTCCAATCCTCACCTTTAAGGGTCTCTTGGTTTTCCCTATATAAGCCTTTTGGCAAGGGCAGGTTATCATATAGACTACCCTGGGGGTCGAGCAATTAATGAACTGCTTAATTTTGAAATTCCTCCTATTGCAAGCCCCAGAGAAATCTACAGTTTTGTCTACTAACGGACAAATACTACACCTACCACATTTAAACATGCCGTGGGGTCTAAAACGATCGGTGAGCCAATTGCTGCTCCCTGTTCTTTGATATTCTGAGTGGACGAGCGTGTCCCTCAAATTTCTAGCTCTTTTGGCCACCAGTAGGGGGCGAGGTCCCACAATCTCATTTAGAATAGGCACCCTAGTGAGTAAATGCCAGTGTTTGGACATCGTTTGGCGAACTTGTTCCCACTGTGCCCCATATCTAGTTATCATCCTAACATGAGGGGTCTGAGATGTGGTCTCAGTGGGTGAAGTTTTTGCTTTGACCAACAGTGAAGATCTTTCACATTTAATCGCCCTGCTTTTAGCCCTGCGCAAGTTCTGATGGGAGTACCCCCTTTCCCGGAAGCGCCCATACATCTCCTTGGCTTCCTTTTTAAACTGTGCTGGAGATGAGCAGTTCCTGCGAATACGCATAAACTGTCCCACAGGTATTCCCTTTATCAAGGCTGGGGGGTGATGGCTGTGCGCTTGGAGTAGAGTATTGGCCGCTGTATTCTTCCTATAGGTTTGAGTTTCTAACTTCCCACCGGATACACTCACCCTAATATCGAGGAACGGGAGGGTCTCATGGTGGTAGGCAAAGGTTAACCGGATGTTACGATCATTGGCATTAAGTTCATCAATGAATTGTGTTAATTGGTCCGGGGTGCCCCTCCAAAGCATAAATACATCATCAATGTACCGTGCCCATAATAAACAATGGGCACGATACATTGAGGAAAGGTACACTACCTCCCGCTCCCAGAGGCCAAGATGTAGACAGGCATAGGCTGGTGCCCAGGAGGCTCCCATGGCCGTTCCTCTAATTTGGTGGTAATAGGTTCCAAGGAATTGAAAGAAGCTATGATTTAACAGAAATTCAAGTACCTCGATCACGAATTCATTATGCGCCCCTAGTTGGGGGAATTTCTCATTAAGGAACCGCGCTACTGCTTGGATACCCCAATGATGGGGAATGGAGGTATAAAGGGACTCCACATCAATGCCAACTAGTACTGTGTCATCCGACACTTGGATATCTTGTAGTTTGTTTAGGATATCTCTTGTGTCCTGTACAAAGGAGGGTAACTCCGGTACCAGATCCCTAATTAGTCCATCTATGAATTTACCTGTTTTTTCTAAGGGTCCCTGGACCGCAGACACTATGGGTCTACCTGGTGGATTAGACACATTCTTGTGAATTTTTGGGATTATATAAAAGGTGGGAGTATTATATGTATCAACCTTAAGGAATTTTAAATCTCGCTTGGTAATCAATTGGGCCTCATATGCTAACTCCAAGAGGTGATTTAATTTATTCACAACAATCGGAAAGGGATTGGTAGTTAACTTGCGATAAGTATGTGGGTCGTCCAATTGTCGCTTTACCTCTTTTTCATACATTTCTGATGGAATTAAGACTATGTTCCCACCCTTATCACTCCCCTGGATGACTAAATCGGAGGCTTTCTCTAATTCAGATAGGGCCTGACGTTCTTTCATAGTTAAATTATCCGTCCCTTTCCACCCCCAATTAATTTTACGTAAATCATCTTTTACTACTTGTAAAAATACACTAATCCATTTGTGTTTATGAAGGGGGGGCATTTTGGTAGATTTAATTCTAAGATTCGATGACCTAGTAATCTGTTCATAGGGTATGGAATCTGTCAAGTCCTCTGGTTGATTTTCTTCAAGCAGAGCACTTAAAGCTTCTAAAGCTTCTCTCTCCTGTTCTTCAAATTCACTAGGGGGAAAAGTTGAGGTGGAGGACTGTTTAGATTTGTGAAAATAACTCAAAATCACTTTTCTCAAAAATAAATTAAGGTCTTTAAACACCTCAAATTCATTCATTTTGGCTGTAGGGGAAAACGATAACCCTTTCTGTAACAAGCTAATATGGGCCTCACCTAGAGGAAAGTTGGACAGATTGATTATTTTAAGATCATTAGATACATGGGGCAGTTCTTCATGAAGGGAAGTTGTTTTATATCCCTGATCCTGAGCATCCCCAATTCACGCCCCCATGACCTGACCAGCATCCCCTGTTATGGTCTTGGATTTGGAAGATGGATGTCTGAATGTGGATACCAGGATGGGTGTTGTGTGTATGGGTGATTAGATGCGTCTTAATTACTGACAACGTTGTCAATTTTAAACTTTTTCCTACTCCAGTGGTTATGTATTTATAATTCTTTATATGTAATAAAAGTTACGTTTTATAACACATGGTTCCTAAGGTGGTGCACTTGTGGTCCTTAATCACTTCGTTTTTGAATTGCACACATCTCAAGAGGGATTTTGGTCCACTCTTCTTTACAGATCTTCTCTAAATCCTGAAGGGTTCTTGGCTGTCTCTTGGCAACTCGTAGTTTCAACTCCCTCTATAAATTTTCTATAGGATTAAGGTCTATAGACTGGCTTGGCCACTCCATGACCTTAATGTCCTTCTTCTTGAGCCACTCCTTTGTTGCCTTGGCGGTATGTTTTGGGTCATTGTCATGCTGGAAGACCCATCCACGACCCATCTTCAGTGTTCTGGCTAACGGAAGAAGGTTCTCAGCCAAGATTTAACAATACATGGTCCCGTCCATTGGCTCGTCAATGCGGAAAAGTTGGCCTGTACCATTAGCAGAGGAGCAGCCCCAAAGCATAATGTTTCCACCTTCGTGCTTGACTGTAGGGATGGTGTTCTTAGGATCATAGTCATCATTTTTCTTCCTTCAAACACGGAAACTCAAGGTTTGAAAGGAAGAAAGAGATTCTATGGACAGGTGTCTTTTATACACATAATGCGTTGTCGTTAGGAGCACCTTCTTAAATTGACAGGACTAATGTGTGTACCACATGAGCACATACTGAATCTTGTCTGTGGGAGCCAAAGTTATTGTTGGTTGGTAGGGGATCAAATACTTAGTTTACTCACTGAACTGCAACTCAATTTATAACATTTGTATCGTGTTTTTTTCTGGATTTTTGGTTGATATTCTGTCCCTATCATTTAAAATACATCTATGATAAAAATTATAGACCCTTCATTTCTTTGTAAGTGGGCAAACTTACACAATCTGCAGGGGACCAAATAATTATTTTCCCCACTGTATATGCACAGAAAAAAATCATATATGTAAGCTGGATTACCTGCCAAGCGGTATATATGTTTCTGCATCCAGTCCTGAGATTTACAGAGCTCTGCCACACAGTATAGCTCAGTCTTCCTGGGCAGAAGACCTTATTTACTCTGCTGTAGTTAAAGCCGAACTTCACCCAAAAGGGGAAAATCCGCTTGTTTGCCCCCCCCCCCTCTTTAACAATTTTCACTTTTTGTGGGGGAGGAGTGGGTACCTGGTTTTGACATTTACCTGCTCCAACTTCCGGATGGACCACTGTCGTGATCCAGACGGAAGTTCAGCCTCCCCCCTTCCCTGCAGCCTTCTGCATGTGCAGTGGGAAGTCGGCTGTGAAGCCACAAGGCTTCACTGCTGGTTTCCCTCAGTTATGATGCTGTCGCCTGGACCCAAAGCCTATTGAAGAATTGGCATGGTAGAGGACAACGCTGGATCCCTGAACAAATAACTGTCATATTAATAATCAGCAGCTACAGTATGTGGTGCTGTTGACTTTCAATGTTTTGGGGCGAAACTGGAGCTGTAAGTAAAACTTACAGGTCTTGTCCCTCCCCCCAGGCTATGACCGGACAGTGAAGAAGAAGCAGCAGAATGATAAGCTTATCTTTGTCACTCTGCTCTTTTCTACTGTCAGAAGGTTCCCCGTTAGTATGCGAGCACTGCAACACAACTCCTTTTACTGCTTCTGCCTCTCTAGGCCTAAGCTTTGCTGTTGAAGCCCAGCAAGAGACTAATACCAGCTCAGATTCAGACACTTTCAATGTTTGCATTTAAAATTTATATTTGATATATGATGTGTTAAAAGTACAGATCTCCATTAATTTGTCTATTTTATATCTGCCTGGAGTGCAGCCTTAAATTTTACTTGGAATCATCCCTGTAAAGTTTGTCTACTTAGCAAAAATTGTAGGTTTGATCTCAAGAGCAGCTCTCCCAAAATGTATTTCTTTGTATTCAGTCTCCTGCTGGGTCGTCTTTACTGTTGACCCTGGTGCAGAGATCTCTATTCCTTCCTGGTTGTTGTTACCAGCCCAAGTTAATTCTTCATATATTCCTGCAAAGATTCCATTAGAGGGCACAAATTGTGTGTCACATGTCCTCTAGTGAGCATAAGATTATATGGAAAGAGAAAAAAAATATTTGATCCCCTGCTGATTTTGTAGGTTTGCCCACTGACAAAGAAATGATCAGTCTATAATTTTAATGGTAGGTTTACTTTCACATCAGGTCCGCCTGTCTGTTTTTCAGGTGGACCTGATCGGATGCTCCATGCAGCCCTGTTGTGGAGCGGCGGATGTCAGTGGTGGCATGTCCGCTGACATCCGCCGCTATCCGATCCTTTCCTGTCTGTGAAATGCAGACGGATGGAAACCCTATTTTCCATCTGTCTGGAGAATCGGATCGGATAGGATCGGATGAAAACAGACAGGTGGTCTGTTTTCATCTGATCTCCATAGAGGACAGCAGGGCTTTGACAGGTCCATCTCCGCACAGTAAGTGGAGACGTATCTGTCATCCGCCTGCTCAGCGGTGATCAGCAGATCGATCCCTGCTGAGCAAAGCGGAGTCTGCACACGGACAAGCCCGTGTGAAAAGGGCCTACCAGTGAGAGACAGAATAACAATAAAAATATCCAGTAAAACGTATTTTTAAAAAGTTGTAAATTGATTTGCATTTTAATGCGTGAAATAAGTATTTCATCCCCTATCAATCAGCAAGATTTCTGGCTCCCAGGTGTCTTCTACACAGGTAACAAGCCGAGATTAGGAGCACACTCATAAAGTGAGTGCTCCTATTCTCAGCTTGTTACCTGTGTAAAAGACACCTGTCCATAGAAGCAATCAATCAATCAGATTCCAATCTCTCCACCATGGCCAAGACCAAAGAACTGTCCAAGGATGTCAGGGGCAAGATAGTAGACATACACAAGGCTGCAATGGGCTACAAGACCATTGCCAAGCAGTTTAATGAGATGGTGGCAACAGTTGGTGCGATCATTCACAAATGGGAGAAACTCAAAATAACTGTCAATCTCCCTCAATCTGGGGCTCCATGCAAGATCTCACTTTGTGGAGTTTCAATGATGATGAGAACGGTGAGGAATCAGCCCAGAACTACACGGGAGAATCTTGTCAATGATCTCAAGGCAGCTGGGACCATAGTCACCAAGAAAACAATTGGTAACACACTACACTGTGAAGGACTGAAATCCTGCAGCAGCCGCAAAGTCCCCCTGCTCAAGAAAGCACATGTACAGGCCTGTCTGAAGTTTGCTAATGAATATCTGAATGATATTGAGGAGAACTGGGTGAAAGTGTTGTGGTCAGATAAAACCAAAATCAAGCTCTTTGGCATCAACTCAACTCGCTGTGTTTGGAGGAGGAGGAATGCTGTCTATGACCCCAAGAACACCATCCCCACTGTCAAACATGGAGGTGTAAACATTATGCTTTGGGGGTGTTTTTCTGCCAAGGGGACAGGACAACTTCATTGCATCAAAGGGACGATGGACGGGCCATGTACCGTCAAATCTTGGGCGAGAACCTCCTTCCTACAACCAGGGCATTGAAAATGGGTCATGGATGAGTATTCCAGCATGACAATGGCCCAAACCACAGGCCAAGGCAACAAAAGAGTTGCTCAAGAAGAAGCACATTAAAGACCTGGAGTGTCCTAGCCAGTCTCCAGACCTTAATCCCATAGAAAATATGTGGAGGGGGTTGAAGGTTTGAGTTACCAAACGTCAGCCTCAAAACCTTAATCACTTGGAGAGGATCTGCAAAGAGTAGTGGGACAAAATCCCTCCTGAGATATGTGCAAAGCTGGTGGCCAACTACAAGAAACGTCTGACCTTTGTGATTGCCAACAAGAGTTTTCCACCAAGCACTAAGCCATGATTTGCGAAGGGGTCAAATACTTATTTCACTCCTTACAATGCAAATCAATTTATAACTTTTTTGAAATGCGTATTTCTGTATTTTTTGTTGTTATTCTGTCTCTCACTGTTAAAATAAACCTACCATTAAAATGATAGACTGGGCAAATGTACAAAATCAGCAGGGGATCAAATACTTTTTTCCCTCATTGTAGCTTAGTTAAATAACCTCACGGAGGAGATCGATTTTCCCTACAGTGTCCATTTTAACCACTTCCCGCCCGGCGCATTGACAAATGACGTCCGGGCGGGTGGCTCATTATCCTGACTGGACGTCTATTGACGTCCTCAGGATAATCCGCGATCGCGCACCCCTGGGGGCGCCGTGGGTCAGTCTGACCCACCGCATTACCGACCAAGGTAAAAGGCTTCGATCCGAAGCCTTTTACCATGTGATCAGCCGTGACCAATCACAGCTGATCACAGTGTAAATAGGAAGAGCCGTTTATCGGCTTTTCCTCTGCTCAGGTCTGCAGACCTGAGCAGCGGAGAGCAGATCGCTGCTCTCCTGACAGGGGGGGGGGGGGGGCTGCGCTGAACGTTTATCAGCGCAGCCACCCTCAGGATCACCCCCACTGGACCACCAGGGAGCCGGATCAGGACCACCAGGGAGCCCCCCTCCCAGGCATCACAATGAGGCCGCCCAGGACCACCAGGGAAGGCGCACAGAGGCCGCCCAGTACCACCAGGGAGCCCCCACTAGACCACCAGGAGCCCACCCTTTTTGAAGCCAATTATAGCCTCCAGGTCTAATCACTTGCTTTGGAAAAAAAAAAACATAGAACTCTATTCATCCAGTGCCCAGCATGGAGATTATGGGGCGTCGCATAGAGATTAGGGGGACGGCGCCCCTTATGGACCGGCCACCGCTGTTGGAACTATTGTTTTAGGTTCCCGATGGGAGATTATTTTTTCCCATTCTGTTTTATAGAGAATACAAGATGCTTATGTCTTATAAGCAGAGATCAGATGGATGATTTGTGCAACTGTCCTAGCTGTTACCACTTGGACTTTCAATAATCCTGTTATTGATTTTGCTGTAAACCCTGATGTTTTAATCCACTATTCTTGCTTAAGTAAAATTCATCTATCAAGTCGGAATTTGAATTTCCAGTTCTCTAAAAGTGAACCTGTGTGTTTTTTCTATGTAACACCTTAATCTGTGATGCTTTTTGTAACCTTATTATTCCTGTGCCCTTGGTTTTGCTCTCCTATTTCATGTGCTTAGTATTCCTGAGAAATTCAATTCTGTTATAAAGTAACATCTCAGGATACTACCGCAAGCAATTCACCACCTCTCTAGGGCTGATCCAGTGAACCACTTAATGCATTATTGAACAAAGACTTTGTTGTACATTCTAGATAGCGCTTTCTTTTATCTGCAGTTTAAGTGGCTTATGGGTCAATTATCAAATACAAATGCTTCTAGAGGTCAAAAATCACATGTACCTGGACAGCCCTCTTTATATACAATGCACATATGTCAAAATGTCTGTGGGATGTAAAATGTTATGCCTTATAACTGAAAGTGTCTCAAGTAGATATCTGACAGCAACAATCACCTTCTCTGTTTAATCACTTGAGTTGCAAAAGGAACAGAAGAGTATAGTGAACAATTAGTTTAGGGACTGCTGCCATATTCCCTTCTGTGACTTTAGGTACAAACAAAACTTTAATTGTAAAAGGAAAGGGAGAAGCTGGTAGGTCATGCTTGGCATTGTGGGCAGTTCGTTTGGGGACTTTTGCTATATTCCCGTGTGTAACTCAACCCCTTCACGCCGACGTAAGGCAAATATGCGGCCTTCGGTTTGAAGGGGTTGTACCAGGGTGATGCCTGCAGCTGTTTTTTTTAGATCCGACGATCGGCCTTCTTCTAATCTTAGACTGTAAGCTCCTTGGGGGCAGGGACTGATAATATACAGTATCTCACAAAAGTGAGTGCACCCCTCCCATTTTTGGAAATATTTGACTCATTAGTGTTACAAGGTCTCAGGTGTGAATGGGGAGCAGGTGTGTTAAATTTGGTATTATCGCTCTCACTCTCTCATACTGATCACTGGAAGTTCAACATGGCACCTCATGACAAAGAACTCTGAGGATCTGAAGAAAAGAATTGTTGCCCTACATAAAGATGGCCTAGGCCATAAGAAGATTGCCAAGACCCTGAAACTGAGCTGCAGCATGGTGGCCAAGACCATACAGAGGTTTAACAAGACAGGTTCCACTCAGAACAGGCCTCACCATGGTCGACCAAATAAATTGCATGTGCTCAGCATCATATCCAGAGGTTGTCTTTGGGAAATAGATGCATGAGTGCTGTCAGCATTGCTGCAGAGGTTGAAGGGGTGGGGGGTCAGCTGTCAGTGCTCAGATCATACGCCGCACACTGCATCAAGATGGTCTGCATGGCTGTCGTCCCTGAAGGAAGCCTCTTCTAAAGATGATGCACACAAACAGTTTGCTGAAGACAAGCAGACTAAGGACATGGATTACTGGAGACCATGTCCTGTGGTCTGATGAGACCAAGATAAACTTATTTGGTTCAGATGGTGTCAAGCGTGTGTGGCGGCAACCAGGTGAGGAGTACAAAGACAAGCGTGTCTTGCCTACAATCAAGCATGGTGGTGGGAGCGTCATGGTCTGAGCGTCATGAGTGCTGTCAGCATTGGGGAGCTACAGTTCATAGAGGGAACCATGAATGCCAACATGTACTGTGACATACACCACCAAGACGACCACTGCCCATTGCTAAAGAAGCTGTGGGTAAAGGTGATGGACTGGCCAAGCATTTCTCCAGACCTAAACTCTTTTGTGCATCTGTGGGGTATCCTCGAACGGAAAGTGGAGGAGCGCAAGGTCTCTAACATCCACCAGCTCCATGATGTCCTCATGGAGGAGTGGAAGAGGATTCCAGTGGCAACCTGTGAAGCTCTGGTGAACTCCATGCCCAAGAGGGTTAAGGCAGTGCTGGAAAATAATGGTGGCTACACAAAATATTGACACTTTGGGCCCAATTTGGATATTTTCACTTAGTGGTGTACTCACTTTTGTTGCCAGCAGTTTAGACATTAATGGCTGTGTGTTGAGTTGTTTTAAGGGGAGAGCAAATTTACACTGTTATACAAGCTGTACACTCACTACTTTACATTGTAGCAAAGTGTCATTTCTTCAGTGTTGTCGCATGAAAAGATATAATAAAATATTTACAAAAATGTGAGGGGTGTACTCACTTTTGTGAGATACGCTATATGTAAAGCGTTGTGTAAATTGATGGCGCTATATAAGTACCTGGAATAAATAAATAAATAACCGATGCAGCTAAGCAGCCGCTCGCCTGTTATCACCAGCAGCAGGAGGGGAAGCCTCCCGCCACCTGCCGCAGCTGGCCGGAGACCCGAACAAAGCGGTAATCGGCTTCGATCGGGTCTCGGATCTAGTAACCCAGAAGCAATGTCATGACATCACTTCCGCTTTACTGGAGCCTTAAAGGTACCAAATTTAAAAAAAATGTCAGTATTCAAGACAGCCAAACTTGGCGTTTTGAATGCTTTTAAGTGCAAAGGAGGGATTTGGGATCTTATAGACCCCAGATCCCTCCATAAAGAGTACCTGTCACTGCCTATTACTGTCACAAGGGATTTTTACATTCCTTGTGACATAAAAGTGATCAAAAAAATAAAAATTTAAAGGGACAGTGTAAAAATAAATAAATAAGAAAAAAAACAAACACATTTAAAGCGCCCCATGCCTCCGTGCTCGCGCGCAGAAGTGAACGCATACGTAAGTCGTGCCCACAAATGCAAACGCTGTTCAAACCACACAAGTGAGGTAATTCTAGCATAAGACCTCCTCTGTAACTGTAAACTGGTAACCTGTAGACATTTTTAAAGCGTTGCCTATGAAGATTTTTAAGTACCATAGTTTGTCGCCATTCCACGAGTGTGTGCAATTTTAAAGCATGACATGTTAGGTATTTATTTACTCGGCATAACATCATCTTTCACACTGTACAAAAAATTTGGGCTAACTTTACTGTTTTGTTTTTTTATCATGAAAGTGTATTTCTTTAAAAAAAATTGCATTTGAAAGACCGCTGCGCAAATACAGTGCAACATAAAATATTACAACGATTGCCATTTTATTTTCTAGGGTCTCTGCTAAAAAAAAATATATATATATATATATATATATATATATATAATGTTTTGGGGTTCAAAGTAATTTCTCCTTACATTCACTGACAGACGCAGCTCTTCATTGACTTTGTGGGGTTTTATGTTCGTCCCACTAGGAGTTAACTAGGCAGGGAAAAGAAACAGCTGGCCCCTCCCATGGGGGCAGTCCTCTCTTCCTACATCAAACCCCCTCATGGCATAGCTCCTCAGTTTCAATGCCTAGTTCGCAAGGAGTTGACCTGGCTTCCCTTCAGGGGAACTGCGGTCCTGTTGTGACCATTTATTTTTACTTTTATTTTTTATTTTTCTGCAATCAAGATGATTCTGTCTATCAAGAAGCCGGTCGGGGCATAGAGAGTCCTAGAGCTCTGTACTTTCCCCGACCTGGCCAACATGATGCAAAGCCAGTCCCGCTGTAGGGGACCCGCCGCATCTTGCCCGTTCCGTGCGTGCGGCCCGGGGTGTAATCCCCTTGTTAGTGCCCTTTACCGATGCGACTCGGCAGGGCGACTGTGGGCCTGCAGCATACCGCCATGAGTGGACGGAAAGTCTGCGTTTTGGGTGGCTACCGCGGCGTCGGACTGGTAAGTGAGCGCCCTGCTTTCCCCCCTTTTTAGGGGCATGAAGGGGGCCCGACGTCCTGCACACAAAAACTGTGATTTTCACCCCCCCCCCCAGCACCACCGCGTTTGTCTGGGCCTTCTCGTCCGCATCGCCATGCGGCGACCGGACGCCATTTTGCGGCGGACCGCCGCCATTTTGCCGTAGCCGCGGACGTTTTAAGCCTATGGGGCTTTCCCTCTAGTGCTCTGAGCGGCCATTCTTGGTACAGCACGTTTCCTGAAGGGTGTGTATGGCCTCTAGTGTTTCACGGCGGCCATTTTGACTGCATGCTCTGCAATCTACATGTGGCTGCAGCTTCTCCCTTCTCCCTGGAAGCGGTGATACGCGTGGCTCTTCCTGATGATCTAACGGGCAGCGGAACAGCAAGTATAGCTGGGCTCCCTCCGGGTGCTGGTGGTGGTGGGTGCTGTCCTTAGTATAGGCCTGTGGGTGTGTGGCTGTGTGGGGGCGCCCCTTTCTATTCCTGTGTCATTTCTGGGGTAACTATGTCTGATCTCCCCGCTGAACCTGCTGAGGTGGCACCAGCAGCGACGCAATCTGACCAAGGGGCCTTTCTGGACCAGCTGCGGATGGTTTTTACTGAGTTTTTTCCCCGTGGGGACGCCGCTCAGCGGGTCCCTAGGAAACGTCCCCCTCCCCCTCATTTGTCCTCTGGGGAGGATTCGGAGCCGGATGTGGCCTCAGGGGTCTCAGGGACCCCTGCGGACCTGTCTGATGAGGAAACGGGAGGCGACAGTGTTCTAACTGAAGAGGACCAGGGGCAAGCAGCTGCGCAAGAAAAAGCACTAGTTGCCGCCATCATTGCTGGCATTCGCACTAAGTTGCAGCTGGATCAAGATGGTGAATCACGATCTGCTGCGTATGTGTGCGGGTCTTCTAGGCCCCCCAGGGCCCCCAAAACTTATCCTTACAAATTTTTTGACCATTTCCTATATCGTGAATGGCAGCGTCCACAGCGTTCCTCCTCACTGATGACACGTTTTGCTGTTCGCTATCCCTTTGAGGAAAGCTTCCTAAAGAAATGGGAATCACCTGTGGTGGATCCCCCCATTGCACGCCTCAATAAGGCTTAAAGGAAAGGGACTCCTTCCTTTAAGGATCCCGCTGATAGAAAGACAGAGGCACTTTTGAAGTCCCTGTTCTTGAGCGCGGGCTCTGCTGTGCGACCAGCACTGGCTCCGGCTATGGCGGCACAGCATTTTTCCGAATGCATGGAAGAACTCATGAAGGACCTAGAAGGCGGTCGCCTGATGGAGGCGCCGCAGAAGGCTGAGTTTTTACTCCAAGGAATCAAATACCTGTGTGATGCGGCCATGGATATTCTGCCTCTGTTGTCCAGAATATCGATCTCGGCCGTCAGACTCCGTCAAATTCTTTGGTTGCGTTCCTGGTCCGGTGACCACGCTTCCAAAAAAGGTTTGGCTGACCTCCCTTTTCAAGGTGGGCGCCTTTTTGGCCCACGTCTAGATGAGATCATCAAGGATTTCACGGGAGGTAAGAGTACCTTCCTTCCGGAGCCCCGCAGGCGTGAGTTTCGCCGTAGACAGGAGCCCCCTCCTTCGGGTCAGAAGAAGTTTTTTCGCGCCTCGGGCGCGGCAAGTAAAGGGACCCGTTCCGGTAAAATTCCGTTTTTTTCTAGCAAAAAATACTGATTTTAAACTTTTTTAAAAAAAAAATGCTGAAGCTTCAAAAACACTTCTAGCATAAAATAATGTGCATGGACACATAGGGTAGCACTTCTAGGAGCAGAAAAGAGTGCTCATAATAGCTTCTAGGAGCTTAATAAAACGCTAATGTGCATGGAGATTATATGAGCGTTTTTTTCTGTGCCAAAAGAACTAGTTTTTAAGCCCAGTGTGCCTGGACCCTGAAACTAAAGCAGAGCAAAATGTAAGCCAATGTATTCACTGTTTCAGGACCAATTCACAATGTGCGGTAACAGACGCCATGTCACTGCAGGGTCACCCTGGAAACAATTGTTTCCTATGTGTCCCATTCACACTGCAATGCAGCCTAGCACTGCGCTAAAATGCAGGCTTGCTGCATTTTAGTGCAGCGCCCCAGCCTGAATCACAGTGCAGTGTCAGGCAACACAGCACATCATGCCGCCCAACATTGCAGAGAATGAAGTGTATGTTTTGTACTCTTCAAATAAAGCTGGAACAAAAGATAAAGGGTGCGGTGCTCTGAATCGTGCACCTCATTGTCCCCTAGCCTACCGGAAACACAGAGCAGCTGGAGTCAGTGCTCTGTGATTTAACAGCGTTGTAGTGTGAATTGGCCCTTATTCACCACCTTCTACATGAAAACACAGTTTTACCTACACCTACTGGAACATGAAAGAGACATTGCTCAGCACAGAATCATATAAAAAAAGCTGCAGACCCACCCATAAGCCCAGCCAGAAGCTTAAAAATGTTGGATGCAATGGCTAAAATCCCAAATAAATAATTTTACAATTTTTGCAGACAGCAAGACATTGGTGATCATATGTTGGGTAATAGTCTAGACCAGGGGTCTCCAAACTTTCTAAACAAAGGGCCATTTTACTGTCCTTCAGACTTTAGGGGGACTGGACTGTGGCCATTGGGAGAAGAAAATGTCCAGGTGTCTAGTGGGAGTAAACAATACCATGTCTTTGGTGTCAGTGGGAGAACTAGTGCCCCATGGTTGGTGTCAATGGAAGCAATTGTGCCCTTTTGATGGTGTCAGTTGGCAGAATAGTGCTCCATCGTTGGTGTCAGTGGATGGAATAGTGCCTCAAGGGCTGGATAAAGGCAAGCAAAGGGCCACAGTTTGGAGACCCCTGGTCTAGACCCTTGACATGTGAAATTGTAGGAGACCATTTGTACATTGTCAGAGTGCTATACATCAGTACATCCCTCTTAGGTATATGATATGAGCCAATTGTCAATGATTTTGCAAGTATACCCTGCATTTCCACAGAGTGCCCAATGCATATATTTCCAGGCCCAAATGGAACAATGCTGTCATTTTTACAATGATGATACCATTTCAGAAAACTAGATAAGGATAGCATTTTGAAAACGCTACTGGCCACTACTGATTCCAGTACTGTCTGTGAAATGCTGATCTACAAAAAACCTGCATATGACTGTTGTGTCATGAGTCATTGTGGGTTATTGGGCATAGATCCGGCCCCTGGATTCCATCCAGCCCTTGAGATCAGGAAATGCTTTCAGCCCAACTGGTCCTGATATGGACTAATTATATTTTGATAGACCAAAAGATATTTGCTAGTTATGCTTTAATATGCATATGATGGGAATTGTTGCCTATGTTTTTATGTTTAGTCATGTTTAACTGAGTCAGTCTCATGCACACTGGACGTTATAAAAAAGACAGTAATGTTAGTGATGGAAAGCAGTAGCTGTAAAGTGAGTTTTTCAGCGTTTTTTCACATTTTTTTGATTTTTTTTTTTTAACAAAACGATACTTCCATAAAAGCTTATGGCTCAAAAATGCTGATAAATGTTGACTAGCCATGTTTTTTGGCGTTTTTAAGCTGTTTTCAGCTTTTTTCAGAGTTAGGCCTCATGCACACTTTGCATTTTTGGATGTTTTTACAGCTGTTGTTTTTAGCTTCAGCCTTTTTTTCCTACAGTCAATAAACTCCCCATCATCTTATCCTATGTGTTTATGCACACATAGGCTGTTAACAACAGTTTTTGGCTGGGGCGTTTTTGAGCTGTAAAAAATGCAAGACTAGTGGGTTCTGAGAGATGTTTTTCAGCGGGAAAAATGCTCAAACGCGGCCCACCAAAGTTTTTGGACGCATTTGGTCCGTTGAAAAAAAAAAAAAACACTCAAAAACGCTACTGCTTAAAAACGCTCAATAACGCTGAAAAAAGCTGAAAAACTCACTACAAACGAACTGCCCTTTTAAGGCCTCATGCACACAGGACTTTTTTTGACTGTTTTTCAGCAGCTATTTTTAGCTGCAGACATTTTTTTCTACAGGCAATAAAGCCTCCATCATGTTATCCTATGTGTTCATGCACACATAGGCTGTTATCAACTTTTTAGCAGTGACGTTTTTGAGCTGTAAAAAAAACCCAAGACCTGAGGGTTTTTTTGGAGGTTTTTCAGCTGTAAAAACAAAACAAATTTAGCCCAATTAAAAAAAAAAAAAAAAAAAACAGAAAACGCTGGCCCTTTAAAAACGCAAAAAAAACTGCGGTAATATAACGCTGTTAAAAGCTGAAAACATCTTTTTTTAAAGTCCTGTGTGCATGAAGCCTTAAAATGTTTTTTTAACGTCCTGTGTGCATGAGGCCTTTGAGTTGTTTTACAGCTGAAAAACGTCTCTCAGAACCCACTAGTTTTGGGGGTTTTTTACAGCTCAAAAACGCCCCACATAGGATAACATGATGGGGAGTTTATTGACTGTAGAAAAAAAATGTCTGAAGCCAAAAACTGCAGCTGTAAAAACGTCCAACAACATCCTGTGTGCATGAGGAAAATGTATAATGTATAGTTGTTTGTGTGATCATTTTTATATGTATTATTCACAGTTCTATTCAGTTAGAGAATGATTAGTATTTTTATTACTTGGACATGATTTTTGTTTTCTTGTAACTCTACAGTGTGCTTGGTTAGAAGTAATTCAGACAAGACATTCCTCTAAAGAGCTTAATGTTTTCATGTACCAAGATATGCCAATAATGAGTGACAGTAACCACCCATAAGCAATCAAAATATGCTCATTATTGTGAAACGCGTTATTGTGAAACGCGTTATTCTTTACTCTTCTTAAGATATCATTTTGTTTGTGATAGATATAGAATTAAAGCATAAGTAAACCTAGTGATTAATATGTCATATAAACTTTAACATGTTATTTTGGTTCAGAAGTAGTTTTCAATTTTTTTTTAAATCTGCATCTTTCATTCAAGGTATACCTGATGTAAAAGCCCTCACTTCCTGTTATGGGGTGACAACTATCCACCAATTGTGGTCCTGCTTTGTCACTTTGTCGTATGCCACCCTAATGGAGACTACAAACAGTTGTACCAGCACACAATGTGTGGGCATGGCCCCCTATTGTCACTATCAGGAATTTGGTCCTGAGGAATAATATGCAACTTGCACTGGAGCATGGGTATGTAGACAGGATGCAGCTGAAAAAGGCTAGATGAGATCAGTAGTTTTTAGATTCAGAAGAAGGATGAAAAAAGGAGAAAACAAAAAGTTGATTGAACATTTGACTTTTGCAAAGGAGCCAGGTGAAAAATGGTTGGCCCAACAGCGCCTGCATCCAATCAGATGCAGACATTGTTCGAGTGACACTGGAGCCAGCTGTCAGAATACAATATCCAGCAGGGGAAAATCATCAGTCCATGCTGATCTTTTTTTTTTCATTCAGCCCACAGGCTTCACCCAATAGAAGAGTGACCACCACTGACTTAGCATGCCAGGCTGCTTTATCAGTATATTCCAAACCCAGACAGTGAGTGTCACGGTGTTTATTTTTTTGCCATGAAATATGATTATTAATGTGGAAATGAGTGCCATAATGCACTGCTGAAATCAGTATACTGTATGTTATGCATTGCTGTTTGTGCAATGTACTGTTTGCCAGCGAAGAGCCAGGATAGAGCAAAAGATGACTGAAAGTCTCTTGATCTACAGTCTTGTGCCTACACTCTGCAGTTCTAGCCACCAGCTTATTTGCCCACACCTAATCAAAGACTACTGGAGAATAAATGCCAACACTGTACCATAGTTCTGCCACTTATCACCCTGGCGAAGGCATCGGCCAGAAGTACCTTGTTTTAAAACATGGTCCAGGTAGTAATCTGCTTCATCTAGAATAAGGCCACTTTTTGCTTAACAATACACACGTAGAAGGCCAGTAGAACAGCCACGTCTTCTATAACTGTCGCTTATAGTAAGGAGGTTAAGGTGACATGCTGACATATTTGAAGGCCTCCAGATGTTGTGAACATTGTAGTCTTGATTGTAGTAATTTCTATGCATGAATACAACAATGGCATCAAGTGTAGCACATCTTTTTACCTATAGCTCCATTTCTCACATTTGTTATACAGAATATCCCAGTCCTAGATAGTTAAAGTGGGACTAAATACACACTGATTAATTTACATCAGGGGTAGGCAACCTCGGCACTCCAGCTGTGGTGAAACTACAAATCCCATCATGCCCCTGCGTCTAGTAGTCATGCCTGTGATTGTCAGGGTCTTGCAATGTCTCATGGAACTTGTAGTTTCACCACAGCTGGAGGGCCGAGGTTGCCTACCCGATTTAAATCATTCATTCTCTTTCTGTATGTGGATGATGGCACTGTAATTATTTAAAACATCTAAGTACCTTTTTCCCCAATCGATATACAGTTGTCACTTGACCAGGCTCGTTCCCAGCCTGTCTGTAGGGAAACAATGACAGGAGGAGCTTCTAGTCCTCTGCTGTTGGTCACATGTCCAAAAATAAAACAAAAAATAGCCTTTGGAGTAAAAATAAATAAATAATATCAATAAACGGTTTTAAATTGTCATACAAATATATATTTGAAATGTCCCGCCCCTCCAGCCTGTGTCTTAGAATAAGAGGGAGGTGAAGCCACCATCAATCAAGATGTAATATCCCACCCCCATTGTGTTTAGCTGGTTAGTAGGCATGAAGGAGGAGGAAGGGAGTGGGCTGTCATTTACCACTGTGTATATGCTCACATGAGTGACTCTGTAGTCACACGGGCTGCTCAGATGTCATAGGGAGGAAATGCTCAGGGTAGAAATACACCGAAAACTGAGTGTGTGTACTAGCTGCCAACACTGCTCTGCAAAATCCCCAGCTGCAATGGGGACATGGACAGGAGGGGTAGACAGAGAACAGCAGGATCAACCAGGTTTTTTGCAGAATACATTAAACGAATCTCATAGTGACTGAGTAGGTATGAACAGCATGTACAGTAATACAGCATGTACTGAGTTTTTGGCGATGTGGGTGTAATGACACTTTATTAGTATGTCTTGAAATATGTAATGTATTGTTGCATTTTTCAAAGCCGTTTCATTAGTGTTCATCTCTCCGTTCTTCAAGCATTCATCTCAAAAGAAGCTAATACATTTAATAAGGGGGGGACTTCTTAATTGATAATCAATCTTGTCATGGAAAAGGGAAACATTCACCTTTCAAAACTACTTTGCCTAAGAAAAATGAAGGCAATTGTAGTGATAATCAGTTAAATTGAACGTGTCACTCTTACAATCACAGTCATAGACATGGTTGCCAAACAA
Organism: Glandirana rugosa; assembly: GCA_018402905.1. Taxonomy (NCBI): domain Eukaryota; kingdom Metazoa; phylum Chordata; class Amphibia; order Anura; family Ranidae; genus Glandirana; species Glandirana rugosa. Next base: position 2,249,021 of record BLSH010090329.1, on the reverse strand, counting down.
GTGTCTGTAAAACCTGCCAGCACAGCAGATGGCAATGGAAAATATTTTGCAGAGTTTTGAATTTGCTGCACTGTCTTCCCAAAGCAAATGATAAGTAACTCATGGGAAAATGCCTTCAGGACTATATGGCCACTTACATGGTTACCAATCCCTGCTACTGCCTGTTACAGCAAACATATGTTCTAGCTGATATGTATAGCTAATCTGGACCGTAGTTACACGTTAGCTAATAATATTAAAGGACCATCCTCTCCCAACCTGAAAAATATATTACCATAGAACAAGGGCATAGGAAAATGAGTCACACTGATCACATCAACAGTGACCATACCTGCAGGAGGGCAAGTCACTCCCAACAGCTGAAAGATAGGCACTAAGCCATGTCACCAAACTAGGTGTTGGTGGTGGTTGTTGTGGTGGTGGTGGGAAAAAGGGTGCAGATATTTTTTGTCTGTGTAGACAGCATTCAGCTATAAGAAAATACTAATACAATTTTTATAGATTTGAGTAGAATGGTAAGGGGATAGGACCCCTTTCAGGTTTTATTGTTTTCTGTGTCACCAGTAGGGAGATTCGCTCTCTCGAAAATCTTACAATAGGGGCACTTGAGCAGAATTTTCTCACTTTGGAAATATATATTCTCACTTCCTGTTGAGTCTATATGACAGGAAGTAACAGAAAAGCATCCTTACTATGTTTAACCTTCCCCTACTTAATTTTTTTTTTAAAGTTTTGAAGTAAAAACATAGCAATGTACTTACTCAGATGGCCGCCAGTTCCACAAATACAAGTGGCAGTGTGACGTCCTGCACAAAAAAAAAATGTTTTTATGTGATTCTTATGCATCAGTAATGACTCTTTATTGGTTTATTACTGGCTATTTATTTATTTAAATTGGTGGTTGATTATTGTCACATGATGTTAGTAACCATCTGATCATTTGTGAACGTACACATGATTGAGCCTCCATTCTGCACATTTATGCATGTTTTCACCAGTGTACATGCGTGAGTGCAGTACTGCATGACTCCAGAATTCCACCAGAATGCCATTGTACTTTATGGAACTTCAATAAGTGCTGGATTTTTAACCCAATGGCATTGTGTAGTATGGTACACACCTAAACACTTTGTTCATATCGAAGCTAAATAAAGGGATTTTCACAACTGGCGTTCTGAACCGTATGTATTTCCATTGACTTACTGCACTATGTACTGTATAGGAGGGAGGTCATCTACAGCTTCTGCTGAGCTCCAGAAGAACGTACTGGCTTGTAGAGCTGCACAATTCTGGCCAAAATGAGAATGACAATTTTTTTGCTTAGAATAAAGATCACGATTCTTGCGGCGTAACATCTTACATATACAAAACAATTGGGCTAACAGCACTGTTTAGTTTTTGGGTTTTTTTTGAAAGTGTCATTTTTCCCATAAATTGCGTTTGAAAGACCACTGTGCAAATACTGTGTGACATAAAATATTTCAACAACCGCCATCTTATTCTCTAGGGTCTCTGCTAAAAAAATATATATAATGTTTGGGGGTTCTAACTCATTTTCTAGTAGAAAATATTGGATTTTTACATGTAAGCAACAAATGTCAGAAAAGATTTAGTCTTTAAATAGTTAAAGTAAACTCTTCTATACTCCGGAGTTCAACCCTTTGATCATTTGAAACATAGTATCTTTTTACTTCTTTAATCAACTTGACATGGCTCTCTGCCCAGACTTGACAGTCTGCCCAGATAGGAGAGGCTCAAATTGCTCTGACTTAGAAAAAGATTTCTGGGGAGACTTCAGAGGACTTGCATTGACTTCTACTTATAGTCAAGTCACGCTGAGTCGCCCCGCAAGTCGGACTCCATTAACTGCACTGAAAATCGTGGTAATGCCTGATGGAGATCGCAGGGGTGGGTGAATCGAGATCGCGATTTTAATACGATTAATCGTGCAGCTCTACTGGCTTGGTAACCTTGGTAGCATTTTGCTACTAATCTGCCACATTACAATCATTCTTACTAGAACGTAGATATACTACTAGTGGAGCATATGGGGTTAAGCACTTGTACTGAGTCTGCTGTCATTTTTCCCTAATTCACTTTCACTGGAAATAGTGCTGAAATCTGATTACAATGTAGTGCTGTATGTGTACAGGGCGAGGCATGTTAGAAACTATAATAAATGTCAATTAATAGAATTCTGTATAACAGGTTTTAAATTGTGCATTAATGTTGTCGGTACATGAAAAAGTATCAAGTGAAACTGAAAAATCCAACCTGTGATTCAAGTGGACAGAGAATAAAATTAACAATGAAGTCATTATATACGTGTTGGAGACCGTGCTGGACTGACTAGATAGGTCACTGCTCCTGAGCGGGTATTCGCGTGGGCAGAAGGTAGGAAATGTCTTTCGGAGGACAGTGCCCAGTGATGGATGGTGCTGATATGCTCTCTCTGGGATTGAACTGCTGCCTTTTTTGTGCAACCTTAAGTCATTTTAGCATTTAGATTTAGATAAAAAGAAAGGAGCACCCGGTGTCCAGAGAAATGTGACTTCTCAAATATCATTCGTGGACCTTTAATAAAAATTAGCAGTGTGTACATCAAGCCAATGCATTTTGGCGGAATAGACTCCCCTTTCTTCAAGGCTGAATGGCAGGATACTGGCTTTCTTTGTATAAGCAGCAGTTGCATTTCTCTGGTAACCGGGCGCTCATTTTTATTTTTATTTTATTTATTTATAGGATAGTAATGCTTTTTTCACTATGCCTAGCAGGGGCGTATCATGAAATTAGTGGGCCCATGTGCAAGGCCACACCGCACCGATAATCCCCGGCTGTCAACCAGGGACAGATCATCCTTACATGCAGTGTTGGTCAGAGCACTGTGGGCCCCCCACCCCTCGGGGCCCGTGTTCAGTGAACACCCTGCACCCATGGATGATACGCCACTGATGCCTAGAGATGTCAGTTCTTTCAAGAAAACACACACATCATATCAGACAATTGTTGGGAGCATTTGTTGATACTCGTGGACACTTGGCTAAGTGCTGAACACATTGCAGGGCCATGTCAGGAGTAAAACCCTGACGTACCCTGTACTGTGCTCATGTTTGTATGGTAACCAGCTGTGCCATGCTTGGGGAGAAAAAACATTTACACCAATATCAGCTACTGTGAGGACCAAAATAGTCTCAGATAGACTAGCCTTTATTTCAAAAAACAGATTATGACTCCTGGCCTCAAACGCATTATACAGAGTAGGCAGTGTAGATCCAGCTCTCAGCATAATGTCAGTGGATATCGACATTCTTACTCCCATACACAGAGCTACTTGAATATCTTTTAGATGCTTCTACATATTTCTTTTGGGAGTGCTGATACACAGGGGACAGTGTTAGATGCTTTTACACATGAGCTCTTGGTGGTTTGACAACTGCCTTTGAGGTTTGGCGCTTTTGTTTTGTAGCAAGGCAATTAGCAGCCTATGTCACTGACAAAGTCTGGTACAAGGAAAAAGAAACACATCTCATACAACACCAGGGGGGAATAATATTCTGTATATAGCTAAAACACCCATGGAAGGTGACTGTAAGCCAGCTTTTTAACGAGACCCTGTTACCAGCTTAAACAAATTCAAGTACAAGCACAGGCAAATCAAACATTGTGCGTGTGTATATATATATATATATATATATATATACAGTGAGGAAAATAAGTATTTGAACACCCTGCTATTTTGCAAGTTCTCCCACTTAGAAATCATGGAAGGGTCTGAAATTGTCATCGTAGGTGCATGTCCACTGTGAGAGACATAATCTAAAAAAAAAAATCCAGAAATCACAATGTATGATTTTTAAACTATTTATTTGTATGATACAGCTGCAAATAAGTATTTGAACACCTGAGAAAGTCAATGTTAATATTTGGTACAGTAGCCTTTGTTTGCAATTACAGAGGTCAAACGTTTCCTGTAGTTTTTCACCAGGTTTGCACACACTGCAGGAGGGATTTTGGCCCACTCCTCCACACAGATCTTCTCTAGATCAGTCAGGTTTCTGGCCTGCCGCTGAGGAACACGGAGTTTGAGCTCCCTCCAAAGATTCTCTATTGGGTTTAGGTCTGGAGACTGGCTAGGCCACGGCAGAACCTTGATATGCTTCTTACAGAGCCACTCCTTGGTTATCCTGGCTGTGTGCTTCGGGTCATTGTCATGTTGGAAGACCCAGCCTCGACCCATCTTCAATGATCTAACTGAGGGAAGGAGGTTGTTCCCCAAAATCTTGCAATACATGGCCCCGGTCATCCTCTCCTTAATACAGTGCAGTCGCCCTGTCCCATGTGCAGAAAAACACCCCCAAAGCATGATGCTACCACCCCCATGCTTCACAGTAGGGATGGTGTTCTTGGGATGGTACTCATCATTCTTCTTCCTTCAAACACGTTTAGTGGAATTATGACCCAAAAGTTCTATTTTGGTCTCATCTGACCACATGACTTTCTCCCATGACTCCTCTGGATCATCCAAATGGTCATTGGCAAACTTAAGACATGCCTGGACATGTGCTGGTTTAAGCAGGGGAACCTTCCGTGCCATGCATGATTTCAAACCATGACGTCTTAGTGTATTACCAACAGTAACCTTGGAAACGGTGGTCCCAGCTCTTTTCAGGTCATTGACCAGCTCCTCCCGTGTAGTTCTGGGCTGATTTCTCACCTTCCTTAGGATCATTGAGACCCCACGAGGTGAGATCTTGCATGGAGCCCCAGTCCGAGGGAGATTGACAGTCATGTTTAGCTTCTTCCATTTTCTAATGATTGCTCCAACAGTGGACCTTTTTTCACCAAGCTGCTTGGCAATTTCCCAGTAGCCCTTTCCAGCCTTGTAGAGGTGCACAATTTTGTCTCTAGTGTCTTTGGACAACTCTTTGTTCTTGACCATGTTAGTAGTTGGATTCTTACTGATTGTATGGGGTGGACAGGTGTCTTTATGCAGCTAACGACCTCAAACAGGTGCATCTAATTTAGGATAATAAATGTAGTGGAGGTTGACATTTTAAAGGCTGACTAACAGGTCTTTGAGGTTCAGAATTCTAGCTGATAGACAGGTGTTCAAATATTTATTTGCAGCTGTATCATACAAATAAATAGTTTAAAAATCATATATTGTGATTTCTGGATTTTTTTTTTAGAGTATGTGGACATGCACCTACGATGACAATTTCAGACCCCTCCATGATTTCTAAGTGGGAGAACTTGCAAAATAGCAGGGTGTTCAAATACTTATTTTCCTCACTGTATATATATATCTATATACAGTGGAACCTTGGATTACGAGCATAATCCATTCCAGGAGAATGCTTGTAATCCAAAGCACTCGTATATCAAAGCATGTTTCCCCATAGGAAAAACAATGTAAACTCAGTTAATTTGTTCCACAGTCACTGCTTGTCTATGCAGTACTGTATGTGGCCACAGGTCCGGGGGCATGGTGGCGCTGGTGAGCCTCTAAGACGTCAGAATCGCTCGGAAAGCGTTTACACTTTAGGTATTTCCGAGGAATTCGGAGTATTTCCGGCCGCCTCCAAGGCTTACCAGCGCCCCCGCACATCTGGCCGCATGTGGTATTGCATGCAAATAGGCTTAATTATGCTCGTTTTGCGAGACAGCGCTCACAAACCGCATCAGAATTAAACAAATAAAAAAATGCTCATCTTTCAAAATATTTGTTAACTACGTTAATCATAAGCCAAGGTTCCACTGTATGTATGTATATATATATATATATATATATCTTTTTCTTTTTTTTTTACTTTTTTTATTTACTTTTTTCAAACAAAAACAGACTTGGATGTGGGCTGGTCAGTACATTAAGCCCATCAGATTAGCAGATTAGCAATATAGGGCAGCACAGTGGCTAAGGGGTTAGCACTTGCTGCTGGTTTGAGTCCCAGCCATGACCCTACCTACATGGAGTTTGCATGTTCTGCCTGTGTGGGTTTCCTCCCACACTCCAAAGACATGCTGATAGGTTAATTGGATCATGTCTAAATTGGCCCTAGCATGTGTATGTATGTCAGTTAGGGACCTTAGATTGTAAGCTCCTTGAGGGTAGGGACTGATGTGAATGTGCAATATATATGTAAAGCACTGACAATTGACAGAGTTATATAAGTAACTGTGTAGCTTAATAACGACTTAGATATCCAGTGACAGTAGAACCATTGAGATACAAACTCGAAAACTTTAAATGCTTACTTGCAGCATTTTCCTTTCCATAAACAATTCAAAGAGTGCTGATTCCCTAGCATAGCCACAGTTTTCCATGCCACCTGCCAGGTCACTGCCCTCACACCTTCTCGGAGTGTCTAACCGTCTGTACTGGCTCAGCTCACCTTCCCTCAAAACCTTTATATAACTTCCAGAGGAGGAATGAAGGGAGATAATATAGCGTATCACCTGAGTGACAGCTCTAAGTTTGTTGGGGCTGCTGACATTGCATCCAAGCTGGCAGTGCCCAACATCACAGTCATCATACCTTAGGCCTTTTAGATATCTACACAAGGAAGAATGGGAAAACTGTTGTTAAAACGAATAGTCTAGTAGCAGGGTCTTTTTAAAGCAGAGTTCCAGGCTAAAATGACACTAGACTTAGAACAATTAAGCACCCCCCCCCCCCCCCACAGCGAGCGACTGCAATTCCACATTTGCATCGACCTGTGTGTATCCCAGAAGACAATGGGGCCATTCAGAAAGCACAGTGGAACTCGCGCATCCGCAGTATGAAATTGGCTGTGAAGTCTGAAAGCTTCACTGCCGGTTTCCCTTAGTTGCAATGCCGGCGCCTGCACCCAAGCCAATGCACAAATCTGCTTCAAGGAACTCAGAAGACATTATAATTACGCCTCAAAATCGGAGATTTCTTTTTTTACATTTTCAGTCGTCGATGTTTATTACATCGACGACTGAAAATTATGTTCCTGTGAATGGACAGCCCCCTAGAACCTTCGTCTAAACACGTAACCGAACCCACGTCCGCGGCCGTAACGTTGATTCCCTTTGGCCGTCAC
>BLSH010090329.1:2214687-2235176 GCA_018402905.1 Glandirana rugosa | reverse complement strand
CCATTTGTTTTGGGAGTGCTGTGGCCATTGGCGTGAAAAAAAAGCAATCAGCAAGGACAATCCATCCAACTTTTCCCTGAGCAGGGAAGGAGTGTTGTCCTGCGTTTCCACTAGGACTGGAAGTGAGTGAAATCCTACACAACAGACAACTTCTTGACTTCTTCCAACTATATTCAAGAAAACAAGATTAGTTGGAGTTCCACCTAAGATTATTATACTATCCTAAATAGTAATTGATTAGATAACAAAACTGTAATTGATCAATATTGTAATATCTCAGACTGTCCCTATTGAACTTTTTCAGAGTACGTTAAAACGAAGAGGAAGCCGAGAGATGTACAAAGATAAGAAGACCCCCAGCCAGGTATTTACATTCTGGGATTGTACAATTATAAAATATGATAAATAAAATACTTTTTTTAATTTGTTACCATAAAAAATTAAGCCTGTGAGTCAGTTGTTTGGGAAATGTTAACACAATAACTTAAAGCGGTAGTAAACCCATCCATTTAACGGTTTAAAAACCAGTTACATTTCCGGCACGTGCTGGAAATGTAACACTCCCATTGGTTGTGCTCTAAACCAAACTGTCAAACCATCCAATGGCTGGTGTCATAGCTGATCACATGTGCAGCATCATGGCAGTTGTAGATCAAACCGAGGCTAAGATGGCAGCTTCCTTGGCTGAAAATGATAGGAGAGTTTACTACCACTTTAATTAGGAAGCTACTGCTTTTGCAAAGAAAACTTGCTGAGCGCTACGTGTGAAAGAATTAAGAAAAAGACCATAGGTTACTCTTTTTAGGTTAAAGCTGTTTTTGCAAGTGAAATATTGTTTTTTTTAGCTTGCACATAAATGGTTCTTGATATAGACAACACATGAACAGAAGTAACAAGCAACTGTACAGAAACTGGGCTTAGCCCTGAGCGCAGCAATTTTCATAGTACAACTGCAACAAGGTAGGTTCAGATCTGTTGTTTGACTCTACAGATGCCAGCTCATGCTGCCTGTTCTCTGCCTGAGCACAAGCATGCTCTTAGAAAACAAGTCTCCGCCTTTATTATTACTAACACAGATTATAAATTAATTTGCTGGGTGTTTTGGGGCATAGGTAGCGGGGAAGGATGGGGGCAACATCTACAGTTGCAATCAGTGGTGGCTGGTGGTCAATATTTTGGGGGGGCAGCAAACATACCTGGCCCCCTCACTCGCAACCCACATACATAAAAACCGCTCCCCCCATGGCTCTCGATCCGCTCGCACTCATAGGATGCTGGTCTCAGGTCGGGAGGAGAAACAGGAAGAATATTAAATCACTAATGTCACACAAGTAGGTGGGCCCACCCATTTTTAAGCCAATTAGAGATTCATGCATCATGGGGGGGGGGCGCCCCGGCACCCCTAATGGACAGGCCGCCACTGGTTGCAACATCTACAGAGTTTACTTCTGCAAAACTCTGAACATATTGTACAATTAATTGATGTTTGAATAGAGTACCTGGTTTCCTTCAGATATAGAGCACCACTTACAAAGGGATTTATGTATATGGATGAACATTTTCAGTACAATAATTATTTTCCTTAAGTGATATTAAAGTCTTGTTTTTTTTTGTTAACAATACCAAACATGTTATATTTACCAGCTCAGTGCCGTGGTTTTGCAAAGAGCAGCCCCGATCCTCCTCTTCTCGGGTCCCTGACTGGCCCTCCTGGCCCCTCCCTCCTACCGAGTGCCCCCAGGGCAAGCAGCTTGCTATGGAGGCACCCGAGCCGCTGCTCCGTGTGTCCATTCAGACACAGAGCCGTGTTTGGCCCCACTTTCTCTCTCTCCTCATTGGGTCACAGACTTTGATTGATAGCATCGGGATCCGCACAGGCCAGTAATGTGCAGTAATAGTCTGTTATTCCATCAGAAAAATAGTCCTACAGGTGGACTACCGATATATCTGGATGTTCTGCATTCAGGAAATATCAGAGGCTGTAGGATACCAGATGTAGCGGTGTAGGGTGGAAATATGTTATGTTAAAGACCAAATGTTTTGGTCCACTAGAAATCAGTGCAAAGCTGACTTCTTATTTTTTAAATAAAATTGTAATTCTGAACATCAATTCTACCTATTTCTCCAGATGGTTTGAAAACTACTCATTGACTAACAGGGCAACATTTTTATAAGCTTTCTTGTACGTTTCCATAAACTCCTAAAGCTTGGATATCTACTGATTCACATAAATTTTATTATCCAAAATTATACAGTTCCTATTGTGAGCAAATGTTTAGCAAATTTTCCATTTCGAACAGAATTGCCTACTGGCTCCCATCAGGTCAACTGGGAATAACACATTTAATTTAGGTAAGAAGTTGCTGATGAGAACTGATTGCCCTAAAGTGGAAAGCAATTTGCACAGAAAATGGTCAACAACAATATTTTATGGTTGCAGTACACTCAATTAATTTGCAAAATGTGTTCATATTTGTTTCTTGTCTTTCTTCATTTTAAAAAACTGTATTTGTATATTTCCTATTATACAGGAAGACAGTGCTGATTTAAAATGTCAGCTTCAGTTTTCAAAAGAGGAAGCAGCACTGATGCGTAAAAAAATGGCCAAACTTGGAAAAGAGAAGGATGATCTAGATCAGGAACTGGAGAAATACAAGTCAGTCTATGGAGATGTAGAAAGTCCTCTACCAACAGGAGAGACTGGGGGCCCACCCAGCACTAGAGAAGCTGAGTTAAAACTGCGTCTTAAGTTGGTTGAAGAGGAAGCTAATATCCTTGGAAGAAAAATAGTTGAGTTAGAGGTGGAAAACAGGGGCATTAAAGCAGAAATGGAAGACCTCAGGTGCCAGTATGAAAAAGAATTTCTAAGCAGGGAGTACGTTTCAAGCATTCCTACCTCACCATATGGTGATTCCATGGAATCTGCCACAGAGCTACGACGCCACCTCCAGTTTGTGGAAGAGGAAGCAGAGCTGCTGAGGAGATCCATATCTGAGATAGAGGATCACAATAAACAGCTTACAACTGAACTGAACAGATTCAAGTTTGGTCCTGTGCAGGACCTTGTCTGGATTGATGACAACTCTTCCAAATGCAATGGGTCAGTACAGGAGGAGTTAAAGGCAGCCCGTATTCAGATAAGTGAGCTTAGTTCTAAGGTATTGAAACTTCAGTATGAAAACCGAGTTTTACTATCGAATGTTCAACGTTATGACCTGGTGTCACACTTGGGAATGCGAACAGCAAGCCCGCGTGATAGTGACGCAGAAAGTGATGCAGGGAAAAAAGAAAGTGACAGCGAAGAGGGACGTCATGCTCAACCAAAGAGAGAAGGTCCTATTGGTGGAGAGAGCGACTCAGAAGATGCCTATGAGAAGACATCAGGCTTTGAAAGTGTAAAACCCTCTGAGGCTGGTGAAACGTATTGTGCAGAATTGGTTAAACTGAGAGAAGATGCACACTATTTTATGAACATGAAAAGTGAAGCAGAACGTCTAGGAAAGACCGTAGAGCGCCTAATTACAGACACAGATAGCTTGATCTATGATGCCAAATTGCAGATGACAAGCAGTTCTGTGGAGGAAGTATTAAAGGGCTGTCCAGACAGAGGAGACACCTCTGGGTCAGAAGTTTTAAGCAGCATCAATACAAAAATGAAAGTATTCAGGAAAGAGTTGCATAGCTTTCTAGAAATGGTTGAGCACACAGGGGAAGGTCTAAAAGAGCATGCAGAAGACCTGTCCCCAATGCCACATCTCACGGAATCATCTAGTTTCTTGTCCAACCTGACTTCTGCTTCTCGAGATTCTCCAATTGGAAATCTTGGAAAAGAACTCATAACTGACTTTCAGGTAATTAGTGTTGCTTATTTGGTTTAGTTTCTGCTTCTTTATGCCATTAACAAACAAGCACTCTTTTTTCCCCAACTAAATTATTGTTCTAGATTGTATACATTCAAATTTACTGCAGTTTATAAGCATCCATTTGTTGGCGACTAGTAATTTATGCTTTAAGTATCTCAGCTTTAATGATTATTTAAATTATATTGCCAGTTTTGTGGTGAAGGAGTAAAGATATCCTAGAATTTTTACTAGTGCATGTTCATACTGCACATATCAAATGGAGCATTTTACCGTAACAATGGGGAAGAAATTTGGTATGCTGCTGCTTTCATGGCCTGCACGCTTGTTGTTGGTATGACATATGCACCTCTCATTGCATGCGCGCCTCATAACCAGTGTTTGCATTCTTTTTTTTCCCCCTTGTTTTTTCTCTTGCTTTCCAGATATTTCAGCCCATCATTTTGCTCATACTCTTTTTGGTTTTGTTTTCATCACTGTCTTATGCCACCATATTTAAGTTAGTCTTCCTCTTCACGCTTTTCTTTGTCTTGTAGTTTTTTCAGTCGTCTACCTTACCCATTTTTGTTTTGTTTTTGTTTCGTTTGTACACCTGTTTGCGTTTTTTTTTCTTTTTTTTTTTTTCTTTTTACCTCCCCATCCCTTGTCTTCTTTTTATTTGTGTTTATATACTACCCATGCACCTAGCAGTCCAAGCTGAGGGAACAAATGGAATGGCAAACCCACCATGAGCATGAAGAAGATTCCCATCGTCTCCTTGTAAATCATGAATCACATCGCAGAGCAGATGGGGACAGTAAGCACTACAGGCCAGGAGACAAGGGCGGTTTCAGTCTAGAGGTTAGCAACGTTGCATAACTTATTACAACTAGATTTTCATAGACACATTTTGTGTTTCTAGGTATAGGGTTTGTATAATATTCCAAAACAAAATGCCAGCACTAAGCTTAATTCTATTGAACAGATTTGCTCTCACACTGGCCTTCGATATGGAAACAAATTAAAAATTAGACATTTCAGTTTAAGTTTTTAAAATAAATATGTAATTTGACCTAAAGTGCTTTTGTTGTATGGTGTGTACAATTACAAAACCAGTGCAGGAGATTTTTACAAGCACGCAGCCAAGAAAGGTGTTTGCATAAAGTATGTAAACTTTCCTGTCATGGTCATGTCATTTACAATTCGGTTACAGTATATGAAACCTAACTGTATATGCATTTAATTACATTAACCCTGTTATGATTTGACCAGCTTTTTTCGGGGGAAAGTATTTCAATTTCAATGGATATAAATAAAGTGGGAGCTCCTGTAGCCTTCAAACAAGTGATACTGTTTGTATCATATCATATTTAAATCTCTTACAAAATATTAAAACATTAATACAGCACTGCTAAAGTGATATTAAAGCTTTATGTTCATTTTTTCTACTAAAATAACAAACATGTCTTTCTTATCTGCTCTGTGCAATGGTATTGCACAAAGCAGCCCTGATCCTCCTCTTCTCTGGTACCCCGCCAGGGCTCCTGGTTCCTCCTCTTCGGTGAGTGCTCCATAGAAAGCTGCACTCACTTCTGCATGCATGCTCCATAGAAAGGGGACACTCATGTGGGTCGCTCCTGAGCCATCCTGTCTGCGTCTACTAACGCTCTGCCCTGCCCCCACTACGTCACAGAATTTGATTGGCAGCAGCGGGAGCCATTGCTATCCATTTGCTTAGTGAGGAGGAACAGAGCTGGGAGAGCCTCAGCTCTCATGCACAGCACTAGATCAGGAATGGGCTCAGGTAAGTATAAGGGGCGGGGGCTGTGGGGAATTCTGTAAAACATAAGGTTTTTTTTATCTTAATGCATAGAATGTCTCTTTACATTGCAGTGCCCTTCACATCACAGTGCTCCTCACATAACAGTGCCCCTTTATACCACAGTACTCCTCACATAACATTGCCCCTTTATATCACAGTGCTGCTCGCTGCATCGTGTCCCTCTACATCGCAGTGTCGCTGTACATCACAATGCCCTCACTTAACAGTACCCTATTATATCACAGTACCCCATTCAATGCAAGCCTCCCCTGCACAGCCCTAACTTCGGCAGGGTAGAGGCACTCATCAGTGTAGATGTCCTCTCCCCGGTTTCCTGCTCGGCTGCCGCTGTCATCCTCACAGCAGAGCAGGGGAGAGGAGCTGCAAATCTGGCTGGAGGGTGGGAGGTGCCCAACTTATTATGTTAACAAGCGGGTGATTACCAATTCTTAATTTGCAAAAGACTTCCGCTCTCTGTCCCGATCTGCAGCTTCTCCCACACCCTGCTGTGAGGATGAGAGCAGCGACCGAGCGGGAGACCTAGGAAAGGTCACCCAGCTGCCAGATGGCATAGCCACGGTCTGGACAGGACTGCCACTTGGTCTGAGTCCAGACCATGGTATGCCATTTAGTGATCCCTTAAATAAACCATTGTTATTGCAAACATAGAAAGGCTGGCTTCACACCTATGCAGTGTGTTAACACGCCGTTTAACATGCTTTGTCTTAGAGTGGAACTAAACCTAACTTTTAGAAAACTGCGAGCAGTTTTTTTTTTTTTTGCAGAAGAGACATGCTTTGTCTCTTCTGCAATAATCATATGCAGTTTTCTATGGAACGTACATAGACCACAGCTCAGCGTGCATACCCAGCATACTTCAGCTGTACCAGAATCACTGAATCCCATGCGCATGCACAGGATGACGTTATCTCCCAATGGGCAATCGAGAGGCTGAAAATCCGGTACCTGAAGAGAAGATGAGAGTGGGCCTATGAAAGATTTAACTGCCACATCACTGGAAGGTGAAGGTGAGTGTATTGGATAGTTTCGTTCCACTTTAAGGCCACCCGTTATTTTTTTAATGGGCTGCCAAAGCATCCCAGTACACAAAAAGCTTTATCAATTTCTTTTTTTGTAATGCAATGAAGGCGCATTGAGCGGTACCATGTAATGCAATAACGTGCGAATTGCCACAACACAGAAGTGTAACCCGCCTTAAAGTGATACTAAAGTCTTGCTTTTTTATTCGTCTAAAAATAAGAAACATGCTATACTTACCTGCTCTGTGCAGTGGTCTTGATCCTCCTCCGATCCTCCTCTTCTCGGATCCCTTGCCGGCGCTCCTGGCCCCTCCCTTCTGCAGAGTGCCCCCACAGCAAGCAGCTTGCTATGGGGACACCCGAGCCAAGCCGCTGCTCTGTGTGTTCATTCAGACATGGAGCCATGGCTTGGCCCGTTCCCTCTCTCTCATCATTGGCTCACTGACTTTTATTGACAGCAACATGAGCCAATGGCGCCCGCTGTGTGTCTCAGCCAATCAGGAGAGAGAGTCCCGGACAGCCGAGTCTCTTGCGCTGGATCGAAATGGGGCTCAGGTAAGTATTGGGGGGCTGAGGAGGGTTGCATAGAATGCATTAAGATAATAAAAAAAAGTCTGACTTTACAACCACTTTAAGGAGTACCTATGGGGGCTTCTAAAAGGGAAAAAATTCTAAGTTGAAAATAACTATTTACTTCCTTTACACTAATAATTCATTTGAAGCTTTGTCTTATTTCAGACACTTCTTATGTTCTATTGATCCACAGTTTATCTTACAGGATTAAACAACTTCTGTATACAAGCCCTGTATATTTTGGGTTTGCTTTGAGATAAAAATCTGATTTTTAGCGTCTTGTTTATATAACACTTACATTTTGCTTCTTTCTATATCCAGCTCAGCAATCACGTGTCGCCTGAAAAGAATCCAACACTACGTGAACTGCAGGCTATTCTTGAACAGGAAAGGAGACTACACCAAGAAGAGCATGAAAAGGTGACAGACAGGCTCATCCAGGTATTATGTACCCCTAATCCATCACCATTCACAGGGCCAGACACAGCTTACTGTTTAAAGAAAGGCAATTTAATGCAGGGCAGACGTCTAAGAATTCCTTCAGTTTAGTTTCTCTTGACATTTAGCAGTTGTACATCATTAGCAACTGTCTGACCACCGATTCTACCCCAAGATGGAACATTAATTCCTAATTCAAAGAGATGTGTATTTTCTAAGTTAAAGCGATTCTAAACCCAAACCCAAAAATGTTATATATTGCAGCTTACCAATCATTAGATGTGGTGGTTGCATTCATTTTCTTTTTTAGGCTTTGTTCCCCTCTGTTTTTTACCTGGTGGCCACTAACACTCCTCTTGTAATAGAGTGCCCCCACTCAGGATGGAGGAGCACAGGGGTACCTTTGGACAGTAGCATTGTCTAGGGGGAGGGGAGTGTTAGATGTACTAGCAGATTTAGATATACTAACAAAATGAAGCCAAATTCCAGCTCATACTGCAGTTACACAGGCAGGAGAGCTTGTTCTGTTGAAAAACAACAGATTTACTGTCTGGTCTACCAGATTAAAATAAAGGAAAGAAAGCCTAAAAAAGAAAACGAATGCAGCCATCACATCTAAGAATTGGAAAGGTGCAATATAATAAATGTTTACTTTTGCATTTAATCCTGCTTTAAGGGGCATATCTAATGCCCCTAACATCTTACCAGAATGCAATCTGCGTATTATAACTTATTGAATATATCTTTGTGCATCAGTAAAGTGTTACTAAACCCCGGACCCTGCATTAACTATATCTGGTCTCCCACAGTACGCAGAAGATGGAAATACAATTATTTTAGTAAATATAATCAGATAAATACCCTTTCTCATTAGCAGTATATAGAAGTCTTGTGACTTCTATGAGTTAACCACTTCAGCCCCCGAAGGATTTACCCCCTTAATGACCAGAGCACTTTTTGCAATTCGGCACTGCGTCATTTTAACTGACAATTGCGCGGTCGTGTGACGTTGTACTAAAAAAAAAAAAATTGATGTCCCTCAAATAGAGCTTTCTTTTGGTGGTATTTGATGACCTCTGCGTCATTTCTGATCATCGCTATAAACAAAAAAAAGAGCGACAATTTTGCAAAAAAACAACAATATTTCTTACTTTTTGCTAAAATACATATCCAAAAAAAAAAATAAAAAAACTCATTTATTCATCGGTTTTGGCCGATATGTATTCTTCCTCATATTGTTGGTAAAAAAAAAAAATCGCAATTGGTGTATATTGATTGGTTTGCGCAAAAGTTGCTGCGTTTACGAACGATGAAAATTCATTTATGGGGTTTTTGTTTTTTTATCTTTTACCAGGAATCACTGGCAGGGAAGGGGTTAACACGCAGGGGGAGATCTAGGGGTTAAATGTGTTCCCTGGGTGTGTTCTAACTGTATGGGAGTTAGGTTGCCAGGGACATGACAGATCTAACTGATCCCAAGTACAGGGATCAGTCCCCCCTCACAGAATGGGAAACCACCGCATTTACATTGGCGGTTCCCCGTTCTGGCTCTGTCACAGGCAATCGCGGGTCGCCGCCGGACATCAAGTCCACCCGACCCGCGGCCCCGCTCAGGGAGCTTGCGGTGGGCACGAGAGTGCGCCGCCAGCGGTGCGCGCTTGCCCCCTAGCTGCGTGTGCGCAGATCACCGCTTATAGACGCCAATCTGCGCAGCGCTGCCACTTTGCAGCAGTAAATTTACACGTGGCCAGTCGGGAACAGGTTAAAGCTTGTAGGAGGAGTTTTCATTCTGCAGTGATTGTCCTATTAGGATGCCGTAACCCTGACCCTCTGTCTATCTGGACAGTGCTGTTGGCCCTGTCCTGATCACATGCACCCTCCCAAGAAAAAAAAACTCTTTAGCAATACACACCAAACTGAGCATGTGCAGCCTGTCCCCTGGCTCTGTATTATCAGGAAATATATTGAAGACAGTGGAAAGGAGGAGAGGATCAGATATGACAGGATCAAACAGCTTTTTTACACAATGCAGAGGATTAACCCCTTATGTTCCACAGTGAGTATAACAAGCATGCTTTACTGCATATGTAGACTGATTTTACTGTTGTGGGTTTAGTAACACTTTAAAGGGGGAATCTAGGAGTATGTTGAACTTTTGCAGTAAAATTGGAATATTAATTCAAGCAAAGCTCTAGAGAGGGAAAGGTTTTTCTTCTCAAGAAGTGAGGGGAAATCTCCTTCAGTGGTACAAAGAAAAGAATGGAAATCCGACAAAGTAGATCTAAACTCTAAATGGATGACATTACATATGCTAAGCAGATAAAGCATGGTGTGACATAAACAATTTCCATTTTTACAAAATGAAATGCATATAACAAAGCTGCTGTTATCCTCCAGTCACTTCCTGTCTGTATACATACTGTATGCTCTATCGGCAGCTGCACATCATTGCTTAGAGTGGGCTTCATGATGAGGCATTGGAACAAGCATTCACAATGCACATCAGCACTCCCCTTGTAGTATCCATTGGGAGCTTGTTAGAAGACAGCTGTCACTTTGTAAAAGCAGCGCTCTCTCTCTCTCCCTCTCTCTTTCTCTCTCTACACAGTATATACTGTGTGTGCGTATGTATAATATATATATATATATATATATATATATATATATATATATATATATATACACACACAGTATATATCCTTTGTTCTCTAATTACTAATGCTGTACAATGTTTGTGCCTTTGTCTTCCTCTCTCATTGTCAGTGTAAAGCTGGCCATGCACTAGTAGATTTTTGAACAAACGTTTGTGCGAACATTAAGGCTGGATTCACACCACTCCGGTGCAAATTCCAGACTGTTTACTGCTGAGAACGAACTGAGCTGTCGTTCCGCGGCTTCTGTCCGTTCTCACAGCGCAGCAGCTCCCCGGGGAGGGAGGGAGAGGGGCCAAGAGCAGATGCGTTCCCATTGAACTTAATAGGCTGGGAATTCGCACTACATTGCACAGAAAACACACACGTTTTCTGTTCAATGCAGACTGAGAATGCACCGCACCTATGTGAACAGGACACATTGAAAACAATGTGTTTTCAAGTGTCATGCGAATTGAATGCCGTGTAAGCATCCAATTCACATTGGTGTGAATCCAGCCTCAAATAAAATTTTCATCAGTACATTCAATGACATGACAAATATAGTTTGTAAGTATTTATTTACGGTAAAAAGTTTACATGCAACACTTGATTTTGGAGTGAATGTACTTTTCCAAATTAAAACTGCATTAGAAATTCCAGCATTCTAGAAAATAAGTTCACCCTGCACCTTCAAATTTTGTAGTCACAGTGGCTTCAAACAGAATCCAATTTGATCCCACTAATTATTACAAAACTGAACAAACATTCTTAGAACAATTTTTTTCTAACAAAATTCTTCTGGTTTATGACCAGCTTTAGTCTATCACTCAGGTATATCTGACTGATAATGCACTGTATATGTAGCTTCAATTTTTATCAGCAGAAGCTGTAGTCTGCTATGGGTGGGTCTGGTGTGGGGACTTCCCCTGACAGAATACACTGATCAGCGCTTGCATCCATTGGCTTCAAGCCCTGATCCCATGCTGTTTTTTTAGCAGGACCCTTCGACAGACAGTGGTACACATTTACCAAAAGTCGGCTGGTTCCTGCTGAACTGGCCGACTTTTAGTATGTGTGTACCTTTTGCTATCAGACCAATTTTTTTATTTTTTACACTCCATAAGCACATTTTTCATGTTACTACCTAAAACCCTAGAACAAAACGTATTCCCTGAAAGCAGAGGACCTATAGAATAATTCTGCATTCCACCGATACTTGGTAAGAAAGTGTTCATTCATCACAAGTATAACTACTTTTACAGTAAATGCCTTGCAGTAACGCAAATGGAAGCCTCAAAAAGTGACTTTGCCATAAAGGTCACATCAAACATTTTCTTGATTTAATGGCAGACTTTGGGGTGATCACCCTATTTGCTAATGCTACTGAATGCAGAATGCCTCAGTATTTCTGCTCCGTACCTCTCTGTGGGGTTGCTTTACTAAAACTGGAGAGTGCAAAATCTGGTGCAGCTCTGCAGAGAAAGCAACTAGCTTGCAGGCTTTTTTGTCAAAGCTTAAATGAACAAGCTGAAGTTAGAAGCGTATTGGTTTCTATGCAGAGCTGCACCAGATTTTGCACTCTACAGTTTTAGTAAATCAACCCCAGTGTCTTTGAGCTGAGGCTGTCACATGGAGCACATTATACAGCTGATTCAGGTGTTCCTCGCAATGTGGGTCATTTGTCAACCTGGGTTCATTCAGGCTGTCAGCACGTTTCCTTCCCTGGATGCACTTTTACACAGGGAGTGAGTCAAGTCTGCATAAACTAATCTTGCTATGTGATGACAACTCTCAGCTTCTGTAAGAGCACTACCCTGCTTTTTTATTATTGTTAATAAATTGTGTTAGATCATTGCTGTCTAAACTAAGTACATGGCCCCTGATCCTGATTCTGTCCCAATGGATTCTTCACTCCACAGTCAACTTGGGCTTTTACCAATGGCCTTTTAATACTACATACATGACTTGGCACTGGGTGTTCTCTCCATCCTTGTATGCAAGATGCTTTAACCAATTGGGTCCTCAACTTAGGAAAGTCTTTGCTACACCTTTCTCACAGATTAGAATACCTGGGCCTGAGTGTAGACATGGCCCTGTCTGGGATCTTCCTTCCTTGGCACAAGTCCCTCAACCCTCATGCCAAGGCCTTTTGGCCCAGAAAAAAACCCTCATTTGTGCCTGCCAGAGTGTCTTGCACCCATATTTGCCTGCTTCAAGTCAGTGACATACGTTAATTATGCTAATCACATAATTACCTGGAAAAAATATATATTTTTTCGATATTTCACCCTTTTAAATAAAAACCTATAAAATAAATATTCAGATCTGCTAAGAAATTAAAGTGCTTCTCCAAAATGTTCAAGGCATGTATGGAGAAAAAGGTTGTAGTCCTGAATTGTTTACCAGTTGTCAAGTTCTCTGAACTTGTAAAGGTCTGAACCTTCTACTACAGATTGGGATAGAAAATGGTATATTGAAGGAAACAGACAGTGATGGCTATAAGTACTGTGCAGATTAGCAGTAATTATCTAGTTAAGTATTTCCCAGATGAAGAGATTAGGTAATTTCTATGCAAATAATCACTTATTACCAGCTCATGATAGATTTGGGCGACGTATGCTGGGCTCCAGTACTGAGCTGTATGAAAAATCTGTATTAGACATGAAATATTTATCAACTGCTGCAGGGTGTTGTTGACCCATTTTTGTGTATTTTTTCACGTTCACTTTTGAATAATACGTAAGTGAAAACATAGTTGGAATCAGCACCCATATAGCTGTAATAACATTATTTAAAGTGGTTGTAAACCTCAGACATAAAATATGAACTAAGCATATTCTTCTATAGTGTGTACGTGTCTCAATTAAGAGATTTCTGTCTGCTTCCTCACTCCCCTGCTATCAGCATGAATCACTTGTGGCAAGTTTTCCTGACACCAAGAGAAAAAAGGTGACAGAGGAGGGATCTCCAGCTGATTGACAGCCTCTGTTCCTGTGTGCAGGGGGTGTGTCCCATCCCTCCAGTCAGCTCTCAGAGCTCACACTCACTGAGCTCTACAGAGTGTAATTTCAGCTTTCCGCCCCCTTTTTTTTTTCTGACAGCTCAGACAAGCTTTATACATTTGGCACCTTGAACAGATGTAGAGAAGATAAGACTGCAGATAAACAGGCAGAACATATGAAGGAGGATTTGTTTCTTCTCTATAGTGCATCACTCAAGGCCAGTCATCTCACTGGGTATATGTAAGGGTTTACAATAATATTAAATTTCTTTGTCCAGCCTACTCAGCCAATGAAAGGGACCTCATTCCTACCCTCATGTACTACCTTGTATGGCTTTCAGATGTCAATAATAAAATCAGATGAATGCAAAGTACTTGGGCAAGTGACCCATTTAACCAGCCTCAATACCCTTTTTTTAAAAAAGACATTTGACAAAGCACGCAGCCTTTAGAAGCATCTGACACATCTGCAAGAAAGCTATTACAGATGCATGCTAGGCTGCAATCCTAACTCATTATTAAATAACGGTTATACACCATGATCTTTGGTATGTATCACTTAATGCTGTGCATTTACAACAATGCTTTGCTTTTTGGGGTTTGGTATGCTGTCCTACCATACAGCGATTGCTGCTCCTTATTGCATTTTGCACAGAAAATGATGTCACACTGACCGAAGCTAGACCACAGGTGACACCTGGGAGGAAAATTAGGTAATCATGTTAGACACAACTAAGTGATCATGCTGAGCATATTTCTTGATATAATATAGTATGTGGCCTGTTTTTTTGTGCAAGTCTGAGGTATTTCGTAACAATGTAAAAGCATTTTCTTGTAAAGTCACAATTTGTTAATTCATCCAATTATATATTAACTGTGTAGTCACAGGCTGTGGTTCCTTTCATCTGAGTTTGATGTTGCTTAAGGACAAATGCATAACAATAGGTTTAGCGTATAGCACATGCTTATTCTGGAAAGCACTTCCTGGTATTGATCACAGGTTATTGATTACATATTCATTAAGGTTAAGCTGATAAAATGATATTATATGTATGTAATGATTATTCATACTTATGCAATCAAATGTTTCTTATAACATAGCTGGAGGACGAACATTTGAAAAACATTCGAAGGAAAGATTTGGAGGTTCAGGGTCTAACATTACAGAATAAACTAGAGGAGAAAACATGGGGCCAAGAAAAGAGTCTCTTACAGCAAGAACTAAGGAACTTCAAGCGGAATGTCTTTATTCTCTATGTGAAATTAAAATGGCTTCTAGCACATTGGCGCCAGTGCAAACGGGTGGAGGAAGATATGGGAGATGAATTGCTTCAGGTAATTGTCATCGATACGATAATACTGTGCAGGTGTGTGTGTGTGGGTGTGTGTGTGTGTGTGTGTGTGTGTGTGTGTGTGTGTGTGTGTGTATAGTGAGGGATTAGCTCAATGGGGATCACCTTCCCTGGGATAAAGGTAGTTCAAATGGCAGGTTTTCTTAAAATCTGAGCCAGGTTTATTTAAAAGGTTGCCGGTAAATAAAATAAGCAAAACAGAAAATAAATCCATGTCATCCAGGCACTAACTAAACAGTTACAGTTTCCTAACTCAGGGGTGAAGGGCTTCTCCCAGTCACCATCAAAACAAAGATAATGCAAACCTTTTTTTCAGTCACAAAGCAAAGTTCATTTCATCAGCTCTCTCAGGTTTGAGTCCCAGGTCAGAGCAATTATCTGATCCAGACCTGTTTCCTTTATACCACCTGTTGATGGACACAAGTGGACTGCAAAATCTGGTCCGGAGCCCACCCTGCCAAGGTGGCTGGTAAAACCCAGACTGGATTTCACCTTAGTTTCCTGCAAGTGAACGCATGCAAGGTGAAACATAACGTCCATCGTTCACTTCGCCACATAACGCCACATAACCCCCCCCCCCCCCTGCTCATGCCCCTGCAGCTGAGCAACTGTCCCAACTAGACAATTGATACGTGAAAGGGCATCTGCATTATTTTGGAGTTTCCCAGCTCTTTGTTCCACTGTGGACCTAAATACTTGAAGATCAAGGAACCACCTTGTCACCCGACTGTTTTTCTCCTTGTTATCACACATTCATTTAAGCAAGGTCCATAAAGACATTGATGAGCGAGTTTGGGGTGGAGGAACTTGATTGGCCTGCATAGAGACCCAACCCCAACCCGATAGAACACCTTTGGGATGAATTAGAGCTCAGACTGCGAGCTGGCCCTCTCGTCCAACATCAGTGCCTGACCTCAAAATGGATTTCTGGAAGAATGGTCAAACACTTCCATGGACACACTCCTAATTCTTGTGGACAGCCTTACCAGAAGAGTTGAAGCTGTTAAAGCTGCAAAGGGTGGGCTAACTCAATATTGAACTTTATGGACTGAGCCTTGGATGGCATTAAATTTCATATGCGTGTAAAGGCACGTGTCCCTATACTTTTGACAATATAGTGTGTATATATATATATATTTATACATTCATACAATACTGTGCAAAAGTTTTAGGCATTTGTGAAAGAAATGCTATAAGGCCTCATTCACATGGGTGTGCAAATCTGTACACCTATGCAAAGAGCTGTTTTCAGACTCCGGGGTTGCACAGATGTTCTTTGCAGCAGTGTGCGGGCAGCCTGTTCAAATCAAAGACAGGCCACTGGCTGCACGGACCTTCGTGTGCATTCCTGAGTACATCCATGCAGGTCTCATACATGCAGGGCCGCCATCATGGGGGTACAGCCCACGCTCATGTAAGGGGCCTGGGCATCCCAAGGGGCCCGGGCATCGCAAGTGGCTTGGGCCCCAAAGTTATTTCTATCTGCTGCCGGAAGACTGGATAATTGACAGCCACGATAGCTACTCGTTTCTACCTACCTCCCTTTCCATCCAATCACAGCAGAAGTGCATCCCAAGGTGTCTAATCAGCGGCGCCTGTGAGGAGTGAGCTTGGTGTTGCCCTGGCAACCAGGAAGTGTGGCGGAATGCCCGAAAGTATAGAGGGTCTCATGGCCCTGAGACAACTTTTGGTGCCTGGGAACAGGACTGAAACTGGGGTGTGTCATCTGCTGGTCTCATCCGATCTTCTCCTCCTGCCACTCCCCCAGTGCCCGATCTCCTTCACAAGTGGTAGAGCTGCAGACATTAAGAAGATCGGGTGCCGAGGGAGTGGCAGGAGGAGAAGATTGGATTAGACAGAGATTGCTTACATGCCACTGAGCTCATCACGGCAGCCGATAGAGGAGATGATGAGCTGAGTGTTGGGGAGGGATCAGAGGTGATTGGCAGAAAGAGCACTTCTCTGTCCCTGACACGCCCCTCCAGCCATCAGCATGCCATGACAGGGCTCCCTTATACCCCTTTTCTGCATCAATGTCCTGGCTCCTCCCCCCTGCAGATGCTGGTGAGTGTCTGTGTCTGTACACACGTGGCAAGTGGAACTTTATGTTACAGGTAGTGGCTGGATTACTTTAATATCTCACAGTTAATGTCTCTTCCCCCTCCCCAAGTAACTTTTCATGTGGGTCTGTTACTTATAGAATCTGTGCAATCATTGCTTTGTGTCTATGGTCTTCATGCTCACATCTAATCTCCCTTCACTATGCTTGCTGCTTATAATCTATGTGATGTTATCCAGTCTCACTACAGAGTGCTGCACAAATCTTCCAGCAAGGATACAGTTTTCCTCATATCAAGTCTGGATGACATCACTGTGATTGAATCATGCCTAGTGGAGGGACTGTGGCTGCTATAGGTTGCTGCATTTTACCAATTTTCCATGCAATTCTGTCAATCTGGATATCAGCTTTTGCTACACTTTCTGCTGATTTATCACTTCTTTCTTCTGCTGCCAGGACCCTAAAAACTATAATAAAAAAACTACTGACACTGCCCTACTGACACGGGATGGAGGAGGAGGAGGACACGGGATGGAGGAGGAGGACACGAGATGGAGGAGGAGGAGAGCATGGGATGGATGAGGAGGAGAACATGGGATGGAGGAGAACACGGGATGGAGGAGGAGGAGAACACGAGATGGAGGAGGGCACGGGATGGAGGAGGACATGGGATGGAGGAGGAGGAGACATGGGATGGAGAAGGAGGAGACATGGAATGGATGAGGGGGACATGGGATAGAGGAGGAGGAGGAGACATGGGATGGAGGAGGAGGACATGGGATGGAGGAGGAGGAGACATGGGATGGAGAAGGAGGACATGAAAAGGAGGAGGAGGACATGGGGAGGAGGAGGACATGAGAAGGAGAAGGAGGACATGGGATGGAGGAGGAGGAGGACATGGGATGGGGGAGATGAGATTGTAAGAGGAGGACATGATATGGGGAGATGGGACTGAAGGAGGAGGAGGAAGAGGACATGGGAAGGAGGAGGAGGGGGACATGGTATGAGATAGTCAGTGAGTAGATTCGGTGGTACGGCCAGTGGGTAAGGCATAGGGAATGTTGGTGGGGAGGCCCCAAAATTTCTGATGGCTGCCCTGGATATATGTATCAGAATGCAGTCTGTCTGCATCCTGTTCTGTACATCAGACCTGCACGAATGTGCATTTGGGAATGCACATGCATCCCAAAGGGAAGGCAGTCCTTCGCAAGGGCATACAGTGGTGTAGTGGATAGCACTTTCGCCTGGCAGCAAAAGGGTTGTTGGTTTGAATGCTAACCAGGACACTACCTGCCTGGAGTTTGCATATTCTCCCTGTGCCTGCGTGGGTACTCCGGTTTCCTTCCACACTCCAAAGACATGCTGGTACGTAAAATTAGATCCTGTTTAAATTGGCCCTAGTATATGTATGAATGTGAGTTAGGGACCTTTGATTGTAAGCTCCTTGAGGGTAGGGACTGATGTGAATGTACAATATATATGTAAAGTGCTGCGTAAACCGACAGCGCTATATAAGTACCTGAAATAAATACATTTGTATGCCGGTGTGAATAAGGCCTAAGGTGAGAATGCTTTTAAAATAATTAAATGAATATATGTTTATTTATCAACAGCCTATAAAGTGAATAAACAGAAAAAATAATAAATTAAATCAGTATTTGGTGTCTCCGCCATTGCATTTAAAACTGCATTAATTTTTGTAACTACACTCACATACAGTTAAGGATTTTCCAGAGAAATTGGTCCAGTGCATGATCAAACAATTACGCCCAACAGGTTCTAATGATCAACAAGATAACATGTAGGTTACAGTAAAGTCATTAAATCAAACATAAGCAGCTATTCAGGTGGAATGAAACCTGAAGAAAAGCTATTTTCTACTAACAAGTTAGGGTAGCTGAAGATAGTTCAAAGTAAAAACAACTTGTATAAAGGCAAGACTAAGACAAAACTCAGACAAGACTAGTACAGTAACAGGCCCAGAGTGCTCATCCTGCATCAACAAGGTCTCACAAAGCTAGAAATGGTAGGGAACATGTGTTTTCAGATGTGGTCTTTAAGCTGTTTTGCTGTAGTACAAAGAAACAGGCAATGCTGAGGACTGAAAGGGTAGTGGTTGGCCAAGGAAACTTAGTATGAAAGACACTTCATGCTGAATTACTTTCACAATCGAAAGATGTCCAGTGGCACCATCAGCTCACGCTTAGCAGATGGGGACACTGGTATGGCCATCTATAGTCTGAAGAAGTCTTGCCAGGGGAGGACTGTCCATTAAGGGTGCACGGGCACCGCCCCCTCGGTCCTCGCCGCCTCCCTATATGCTATGGACAGTTTCATGCATAGCATGAATTTATCCATGGCCCCCCGCGACCACCCCCTATTCATGCGGCCGGCCCC
This sequence comes from Glandirana rugosa, assembly GCA_018402905.1. Taxonomy (NCBI): domain Eukaryota; kingdom Metazoa; phylum Chordata; class Amphibia; order Anura; family Ranidae; genus Glandirana; species Glandirana rugosa. The sequence goes on along the minus strand of BLSH010090329.1, from coordinate 2,216,022 downwards.
TTTCAGGATGCCGTCTGCATGAATTACCACAGCGGGGGGTTTCTTTGAAGCATCTCATTAGAGCTGTAAGCTCTAATAGGCTGCAACATAGAGTGGCTCGTGGCGCAGAGCGTGGCGCCACGAGCCATTAGAAAGGCAAATTAATATTTGGCTTTCTAACACTGAACCACCACGCCGCTAGTCAGCAAGCGTGGGTATTTTACCAGTTTCCCGATTGGCAGAGAAGACAGGCGATCCTATTGGACGCCTTTCTCGGAGGAGGATGCACGGCCAAAGCCAAGCCGCTCCCCGCTCGCTGGACACCACTGCCTGCCTGCTGACTGCTTAAAGATGGGGAATGTGTGAGCCCCGCGGCAAGGGGGATAGATGGATGCTAGGTACCCCTCTGATGATACTACATACCCCTCTGGTGATGCTATATACTCCTCTGGTGATACGATATACTCCTCTGGTGATAGTATATACCCCTCTGGTGATGCTGTATATACTCCTCTGGTGATGCTATATACTCCTCTGGGCATGCTGTATATACTCCTCTGATGATGCTATGTATTCCTCTGGTGATGCTATATACTCTTCTGGTGATGCTATATACTCCTCTGGGGATGCTGTTTATACTCCTCTGGTGATGCTGTATACTCCTCTGGTGATACTATATACCCTTCTAATGATGCAATATTCTCCTCTGGTGATGTTGTATATACTTCTCTGGTGATGCTATATACCCCTCTGGTGATGCTATATACTCCTCTGGTGATGCTATATACCCCTCTGGTGATGCTATATACCCCTCTGGTGATGCTATATACCCCTCTGGTGATGCTATATACTCCTCTGGTGATGCTATATACCCCTCTGGTGATGCTGTATATTCTCCTCTAGTGATGCTGTATATACCCCTCTGGTGATGTTGCATATACTCCTATATGGTGATGCTATATATCAGTGGCGGCTGGTGAAGTTTTTGGATGGGGGGGCGCCAGGCCCTGCCCTTCCCTGTGACCCCTCCTACTTTTAATAAGCCCCGCCCTTATAGAATCCACCCACTCCGTCCCCTGTATTCCACATATTGTGTCAGGGGTATACAGCTCAGCATCACAGATATTCCCGCCCCGAATAATTTTCATCCTCCCCAGTGTCCCTTCCCGTCCCGGACCGCGGGGGGGTAGGTTTTTGAAGTGGTCGGCGGTGACTATATATCGTAGTGGTATATCCTCATATACGTTGTAGTGGTCTCCCCATATATGTCGTAGTGATCTCCTCTTATATGTCGTAGTGGTCTCCCCATATATCGTAGTGGTCTCCTCATATATCGTAGTGGTCTCCCCATATATC